>CM037853.1:220986608-221002102 GCA_021234595.1 Delia radicum | reverse complement strand
TTTTGTGTGCGTGAGTCAAAATTACTTTACTTTAAAATATTTATCGATATTTTTCCTTAGGACACTAACAATGGAGCTATTCCGATGCGGGCCCTTAGAAATTATTGAACTTTTGATAAATCTTGTTTAGAGGTTACTAAGTAGAGTCAAAAATTATCCAAATATTTTATTTGTTTTTAAATTCCTCTAAAACAGACTTTCAAGTCCAGGTACTTAAAGAAATAAAAGATTATTTACTTCATTTTTTAACCCCGACGTTTCGTTAGAATTTTTTCCAACATCCTCAGGGAGGATATTTTTGTTTTTTCGGATTAATTAGTTATATTATATGTTTTTATATATTTGGTATCAAATGAAAGCTTTTTTGGAGCCACATTCATGGGAGTAATAAAACACTGTCCAGCAAAAATAACCTTGATTTGGTAACCCAGTACTACATTTGTATGCTTCCAAAAAAGCGCTTAAACCGTCTGGCATACAATAAAGCAATTGGGAAGGCATTCTATTGAAGCAGTAAACATTCAGTAAATAATACAATACAATGAAGCATTAAAGTTGGAATACAACAAAAAGGCGCTTTTCATCATTTCTTACGAAGGCACGAATTTATTGCTTCTTAAAGCACATGAAGGAAGCGCTTTTCACCTGCTAAAAGGGACAGTACCAACTGGGACATGGCGAACAAAAATAATGCCTTCTGGAATGTTTCGGAAGCGCTCGGTAATTAAATAATGTCTTCCAGAACTGCTTCTGGGTAAGCACTATTTTTGCTGGGGTATAGTGTTAAGTATGCAGTTGATTAATGTTTTTAAATAACACTAAAAACTGGCGCTTTATTACGAAGTACAGCTGGATTAAGCTAAAAAAACAGTGCATATTAATACATACTTAATTTAATCAAGGGATGTCTGAGCTTTATCGATTTTCGTTACAGTTTGGTTTCTATGCACCCTCGATATAGGCAATATGGGAAAGAAAATATTTGATTTTTGAGTATTTTAACCTTTAGAAACTTCAGGAAACCTTTAGAAACTTCAGATATGTTTTTTTATCAAAAAACATATTAATTTTTCACATCATAATTCAAAAAAACTACGTGACTATTTTTTTGCTCCTCTACAACATAACCAAATTTACTTAAAAATAGATTAGTAAAGAAATTTTCTTTCTTTAGTAAAGAAAATTTTTTTGACCCTTTCACCGAAGACCGGCAAAAAAAAAAAATATTTTTGACCTTTGGTCTTACGATTTCAATTAATTTTGCAATTTGAAACTCTATGAAACCACTTAAAGATTGGCGTTTTTAGTTTTTCAAATTTCGAAATCCACGGGTTTTTGCGCATTTTTTTTTTTTTTAAATGAGAAACATGCAAAAAGTGTGTGTAAATTTGAATATTCGTATTTTATTTAATATTCATCGGATTATCACCATTTAATCGGATTATCACCTTTTTACTGCGGAATGAAGTATTTTATTAGCGTTAAAACGGAAATGCATTTTTTATGCAATTTCTGCACTTATTAAAACTTGCCACTCTCGATTTGAAAAAAATATGCATATTTGTAAATATTGAAGTTTTACAAAAAAAAAAAACAGCACTTTCGATTTTTGGGTCCCGGGGTTTTCTATTTTAACGAGTTTTTGAAAATAGCTTGCTCCATGTTTCCATAGAAAAAACAACCATCTGTATTTTTTTTTTCATTTTTCAAAATTAAAAGGATTGAATTTAAAAATGTTGAGCTAAGGCGCCGTTTAAATGTAGCTCTTTAATAATATTTCATTTCATTTTTATATATATTTCATTTTTAAGATTTCTTCTTTACATGAAAAATGAACGAATCTACTTAAATATTAAGTTTATAAAATTTAATTTTAACCACCCTTTCAACATCATGTTTCTTTTAGAAAAATCTGATATTTGATGGCAAATGTGTACTGAAACGAGTTAAAATTAAAATTTTTAAAACAGAATATTTCAGTAGATTATTTTATCTTTCAACTACAGAAAACTCCACCTAAATGTGCAGTTTTTAAAACAGAGACGTTTAAGGGGCTCCTTAACATTACATTTCTAAATTTAATCTTAATAAATCTGAAAAATAAAAAAAAAATAACAAATTGCTGTTTTTTATGTATGTAAAAGTGCTATAAGCTTTTTTTTTCAAAAAATCATTAAAAACAGTTAAGCCCAGGGACCCAAAAAAGTGAATGTGCAAATATTTGGTGAAAATTCAATAAAATTTCTGAATGCAAAACTGAATTGACATCGAAAAACCCAAGGTCAGATTTGGACGATTTTCGTGGAATGGTCGATATATATTTTTTTTACTGAATTTAAAGTATATCGAGGGCCTATATTCAAAACCCTCTATCTTTGATTTTCACTAAAATTACTTTTGATGGTAAAATGTTCAGTAAAACAGCCCTCAGTATGGTGTGAATTTCATAACAAAAATATTTTTTTTTTGCAGTTTTATTTGCATTTTTGTTATTTCTCTATCTTACGCAATTAATTTTCGGAATGCAAAACCCTCTATCTTTTCAAATAATAAATTTTCCAATATTTTTTTGGAATAATTTCTTCCTGCAATACATGTTTGCTTACTATTTTTTTTTGCATGCTGAACATGAATTTTAAATTTTTAATCGTTATTAAAATAGCGAAAGCCGATTCTGAATTGAATTAAATGAAAATATTTTACTTTTGGTTTTTTGGAAAATATAATGTCCATGGCATAAAAATAAATGGTTAAACTTGCAACTTGCTTAAAAAAAGTGTCTACTTTTGAAGTGTCATCTACGATACTGTTGTCAAAAAAAAAAAAATAATTTATATGATATTAAAAATCATAATTAAAATATTGCTGTCGCGTGATAAACATGGTAAGTTTAAAATTTAGTTAATAATTAAAATTTAATAATCAACTTTTGATATTGTGTGAACAGAAAAATAAAGTGGCTTTTAATTCCTTCCAACGTATAACATTATGAATCATCAAATGAAGATAACTAGGATGGGCGGATAACATGAATTACTAGAGAAGTCAGAAAGACTGTTAAAATTAACAATGAGATCGTAAAAAAGCCGTTTTGATGCAGACTATTTAAATTATGATTTCTTTAATAATTATAACGATGACAAACTTATGCGGTTTCTTCCATTAGACCAGGACGAGTAAAGAGCGATCCTACTGTGTCTAATTTGAAGATCTCTTTTATATCTTCCAGATGGTAACATAACATATAAATTAGATTTTGATACAGATTACATGGATCTACTTGTTCGTATCAACCTTACACAGGATATATTGAACCAAAACCTCTATATTCGGGTCCACTATCAATGCAGCCAAATAAGTGGAGAATTTGCAAGTTTTAAAGAACGTAATACCACCGGAATACATTATTTTTACGATAAACTCAAAAAAAAACTTAAAAAGCAAAAAAAAAACACATTTTGTTTCATATTGTTATTATTAATTTTTTTATCTTAAATAAATCACCTTAAAAACTGACAAATGGCATATTTAATAAATATTCTCCTGAGGAAGTCGGAAACAAACCCGACGAAAACGTTGAGAAAAAAGATGAAATAGATTGTTTTATTTACATCAAAAATACAACCTGACCATAAGTAGCCCGTAAACAAATACATAAATTAATTCAAACTTGGTCATAAATACAAATATTAGAAATCAAAATAATTATTTTGTTATAATGCAAAACCCTCTATCTGATCATTTCATACATAAACATTGAATATTTTGAGAAGCAAAACCCTCTATATATATAAAGTCCCCGATAATGCAACATTTAAAAACAATTATATGTGAGATTCAGTAGTTGCTTTAAAAATATTGTAGAATACCGGATTTTAATAACTCAAGCAATACGCGAAAAAACAGTTTTTTTGCTCTCCTGAAAAGTTGTGTTTTTAAGATAGAGGGTTTTGAATATATGCCCTCGATATGTTATATTTAAAAGTTTTTTGTTATATTTTTAGAGTTTTTTTTAACTACAAATGTTTTTATAATAATAAATAAAAAGTCAAATTTTAATTATGTTTTCTTAAATTTTTAAAAATTTATTTATTTTTATTTTTGTATAACGATTTTTGTTACTTAATAACTAAAACCACTTAAACTAAGAAATTTTATATGGAAGACAAAAGATTATTTTAAAACTTATAAAAAAAAAACACTAAACTAAAGGAAGACAATGATTATGTTTATATAAAAAAAACATATCACAATGAATTACAATAAAAATATGTATCAAATATTATTTTTTTTTTTAACTAAACACTAACAATTGAATATCAATTATTAAAAATAAACACATTTATAAGTAGTATTTTTCATTAAACGAAAAATAAACCTTAAATATACTAATATCACCAAAAATAAAATAATTGTAAATTAAAACAAATTTTTCCAAACGAAATAAAAAATTTGTTTAATTAAAGCTGCTACCAGGTTCATTAACTTCATCTTCTAGCTCTTAAGGGAAGGAAATTTAAGCTTGAGCCCATCGATCTAATTGATTTCTCATTTGTAGCTCTTGTTGTTTCACCAAATCCATAGAAGTCCAAAAGAAAGTACCACTATTAGTGCGGGCAAAATGAACGGGTATAAAATGTTGTTGTTGATTAACTGCCATTAACTGTTGCTGTTGACCCTGATGTACAATAACGGCCGCATTTTCGGGACAATGTTTAATTTCATTGTATAATCTTTGTTCCAAGGCCTCATTGGCAACATTATCTACTACTGCATTTAGGGAAACGGGATCTTTGCGCATATCTTCTAAACTGGAGTTGTAGGTATTTGTTGTATTTCTGCTAATGTTTTCTTCAAGAGCTGCTTTTTTTTACCAATCTTAGTAAAGGCTTAACCAGCTTCTTTAGATTACGCATAGCCATGGTATGTTGATCTTTTTTGTGCATTGTAATGGTGGTATTGAATTTATATTCACGAGACATAAAAGCCATTTTTTGGAATTTTTATTTTCAAAAATATTTTTTATTTAACTTAAAAAAAGACGTATTACTTGTTAAACGATTGCTTACAAACTGAGCTCATTTTAAAAATTGAGCTCACTTATATACCAAATGTTCGCTAATTTTATTTAAACTCTCTAATCTCTTGGTTTAAGTTCAAGTCTCTCTTGTGGAATAACAACAACCAGGGTTGTCAGATTTATTTTGCCGTCTTTCGCCAAACAGAGTAATGAAAATCGTCAAAAATCGTAAAAAAAAACTGTTTTGATTAATTTTTGCATAAAAAAAGTCGTAAAAAATTACCAAAAACACCTTTTTAGTACTCAAAAATGCCTTCTTAATACTAAAATTAAAAAAATAACGATTTCGGAGAGTAATTTTAAGCAATCTTATTATACATATGCAGTTTGTTAAAAAAGAAATTTTTTTGACAGTTTTTTTTTATTTAATTTGCTAACAACTTGCTTGTTATCAAAATTTTTTTTACGAATGTTTTGCTTCACAACTTCTAAAAAGCACTTGATGAGTATTTAAATTGTCTATGCTTCATCTAAATTCTATGCAGTCCACAATTTAGAAAAAATAGCACAAATTTATAACATAAAAATGGTTTAAACCCATAAAATTTCTGAAAGCAGATTAGCTAAATGTAGTCAATTTATACACAGAAAAAATCATGAAATTATTTTGTAACATATCAACTTTACTAGATATTTCGAAAAATATGCAAACATTTAGCAATATAAATTTATATTCTGATAAAATGTTTAAAATTTTTAAATAATTTATGCGATAAATCATATTCTGTTAATATATTTCTAGATTTTTTTTTTTAAAGAAATTTTTTTATGTGTAAAATCGCTAAGAAAATCACCAACGACTTTAAAAATCGCCATAAAAGTCGCCCGTAGCCATTTCTCAATTTAAATCGCCAAACATGTTTGAAAATCTTCACGTTTGGCGAGAAATCGTCATATCTGACAACCCTGACAACTACCATTAGTATTGCATTTTCTAGGCAGGTGTTTTTAAAAACTCTCTTTTTTAGGTTCAATTGAGAAATTTGAATCTCTACTTTGAAGCTCTTGTTTTAAAAAAGGTCTCTTTATCTGGTAGTTTTTAATTTTAATTTGGTTTTAAAAATTCTACCTGCTTTAAGGTTTCTTTTAAAACTCAGCAGGGGAGTTTTAGTTTTATTTTTGTAATATGATCTTTTAGTAATATTTAATAGTCCTTTTTTTAATAAGGATAAAATTCCACTTAGATTTTTTTTTTTTTTAAATCTCAACGTTTTTTAAGATTTTTTTTAGCGATTTTGAATTTAAAATTAATGTATTGAAAATTTTATATTTACAAATTTTGTCCTAAAGGTTTGTTATGGAGTGATGTTATTGATAAACGAAAGACGCATTTTTAACTCATTAACGGCACGTCGTAGATCCGCTGGACATTTTTCAACCAAACTTTGTAAATTTATAGAACCATGCATCATTAAGAAATTTTCGTAACTCTAGTGAAAATATTAGCAACCAAAGTTGAAACATTGACGGTAAAAACTTTAATTTTGTATAATTCTGTGAACAAAACTTAATTAAAAAATATGTAAAAAATTTGTCTTTTTAGGTTAACCGATTAATTTTAAAGGTTAACCGATTAAGGTTAACCGATTTTTTTTTAAATATCGTGGTTTTTAATAATTTTTTTTTTAATTGTTTATTTGAAAATTTCATGGTTCGATAGGTCAGACTTTCAAAAATTAAATGGAATCGATTAACTAGCTTTTAGCTAAGAAATATATTTTCATTTTCTCTCATCAATATAACAATCAAAAATATATAATATTAGTCCTTTTTTATTTTTAAATAATGTTTGAAAATGGTCCCTTCAAAAAAGTTCAAAAATTTATATTTGTTAGTTTGATTAAAAGTTTAATTGAATACGATCGTATTAAGGATATTGTAGTATCAATTAAATATGTAACCATTTAGTTCCAATTAAGATTTTAATCATATCTATTAAATATTTAGTTGATTATTATTTGAAAAATTAACTAAAAAACACCAAAAATAAATAAAAAACACTCCAACATATAAAAAAAATGTAAGAAATGTTCGTAATTAAAAATAAATCGCCAATATTGAAACAAACAAAAAAAAAGTGAAAAACAAAAAATTGGAAAAAAATTGACATAATTAAAAAAAAAATCTATAAGAATATAAAAATCTACAAAAATTATTTTTAAACTTTCAGTGGAGTACACATATAACGAACAGCGATTATAACGAGTTTTTTTTTATAACGAATGATTTTTCTGGTCCCAGCGCGTGTACTAACATATTTGAGTAGCCGCAGAACAAAACGTACTTTTTTGCTCATATAAATTTTTTAGCGAAATTGAGCTTTATTTCGTTATTTCGTCCCCTTAAAAAACTGCATGAACCTGGAAATGGTAACCTGCTTTTTACTTATCAAAAGATGCATCAAACTGCCATAAGTCACCACATTAAAAGTTAAGGATGTTTAATATAAAACCATTTTTATAACGGAAAAAGTACGTTTTGTTAAAAAAAAAATATAAAAACAGTACATTTTGTTAAAAAAAGAAAAAATGACGTTTTGATTTCCAAGCCTGATCTAAAATATTAAAAAAATTACACTTTGAAATTAAATATTTTTTGTTGTCATTTACTGCAATGTTATTTTTTGATTATGCCATCAAAAAAATACAAAATTACAAATTCTCAAAATTACACTCAAAAAGTAATATAAGTAAAAATTATTGCTATAAAATGTTCCAATGTCTGTTTTTACACTATAATGTTAATTTTAACTCAAAATAAAAAAAAAATAAAATAAATTTCAAATATTTTATTTCAAATTAAATTTCTTTTACTTATACCCCAGAGAACATGAAAGAAGCGCTTTAAAAGAGACATACCAAGTGGGACATCGCGAACAAAAATCATGCCTTCTTTATTTGCTTTGGAAGCCCTTCGTTATCAAATAATGCCTTCCGGAAGCGCTTCTGCGTAAGCACTATTTTTTGCTGGGATAGATCTTATATAGAAATGGAATGACTTAAGTAAACGCCAAATCAATTGAGAATATTAAAAAATGTTATTAAAACAAAGTAATAAAAAGACAACTAAAAAGTGGAGATTATGTTGGTTTTGATTAATGGATTGCATTTCATTAAAGCAAAAAATGCAACTACACGAAACAATGGCAAAGACTATAAAATATTACGCTTTGATAAAAAAAAATTAAAAAGTACGTTTTGTTATGCACCAATTTTTTTAGAACCCATTTTCTTGTTTAAAAACAAAAAAAAAAATATGCTAAATTTTCTGTAAAAGATTTCAACCCAAAAATTAAGAAAATATCAAAAAACCAATTTGTAAAATATTGCGAAAAAGTACGTTTTGTTCTGCGGCTCCTCATTTTATACAAAACTTTCTGCTTTTTATCTACAACTTCACCGAAAATAATTATAACTTGTATGAACCGTATTTTATTGAAGAATTGATTAATATTGCAAATAAAAATTTCAAAATTAAGAGAATTGAAGAAAAAATCCTGTTATTTTTATAAATTTTTGGAAAATATTTACCACGCTTATAGCGTACTCCACCGGAAATGGAAAACCCGACAAAATTTAAAAAACAGCTAAAAATTGGGGGCAAAAAAATAAAAAAAAAAATTTTCAAAATTATTGAAAAAATCGTCAAGATTTACAGACAAATTTAAAAAACTCGACAAAATTTAAAAAATAGCTAAAAATTGGGGAAAAAAATTGAAAAAAATTTTCACATTTATTGAAAAAATCGTCAAGATTATAAAATCGCTATTATTAGAAACAATCGCCTTGGGTTTTTTTTATTTAATATTTTTTAATAATTTTTTAAAAAAATTCCCATCAAAAAGGTCAAAAATATATTTTGCAAATTAATATTTGGCAACTCTGTGTACAAATTTTCTAGATTATTTTATTTTTATACATGTTTAAAAATATTTGTTTTAAAATGCAACAGTTGGTCCATAATGAATAAAGCTATCACTTTGGGGTAAATTGTGGGTGGTTTAAAAGCTAAAATTTTGATTCGTGGTGCTTTAGACGCCTAATTTAGTTCACTATTGTGGAGCACTCTATACTTTATTATGGGTGATTATTATAAATTATGACTACAAAATAAATCTGCCTCTCAAGTTTTTAAATCGTGAAGTTGTAATATGTCCCTATCCCAATTATTCTCTGATTATTGTAAAAAAAAAACTTCTCCATTTGCTCTTTCTTGCATCTTCAAAATTTCTCATTAAAGCAACTTTTTTTATCATCAAAAAAACTGTACTCTCTTGGTTGTAATCTTCCAAACTAACCGCTCCCAAATACTATTTGCTCTTAACAATATGATACACTCTTATCTAAACTACATCAACAAACACCTAAAAATCCAACTAGAGTTTTGTGTTATGAAATGTTTCCTGACTACCTGTACTGTTAATAACAGAGTTTGTTTTTTAATCCTTTAAAACCTAAAAATCATGTCACGACCTTGCTTAGTCTGGCCTTGGTTTAAAAACTACATACAACAAAAGCATTTTTCTACTCAGGCAAAGAAACCTAAATAATTTCGTTCACACACAACAATAATAAATATTCGTTAAAAGGATCAAGGATAATACAAACAATACAAATAATTGTTGTACAAAAGCAAGTAGAAAAAGGACTTAAAAATGAACTTGGCAGTTTAATTGTATGCTACGATTCTTTCTAGAATAATCCCTAATTGTTAAACACTTGTATGCGCAAATACTACAAGGTACAGAATTACACAGTATTTCCAAACAGAGAACTGAAAAGAATAAGTCGTTTTTTGGAAAAAACTATGTTAAAAAAATTTATAGCATTTTGAATTGAAATTTGTTGAATATGCTTTTTGTTAATTTATAAGAATACTTAAACAATGATAATATCAATTAAACTTTTATTAGAAATTAAAAAGAAAAAAGTTATAAATAACTTCTACAAAAAATATTATACTCATGAAAAAATTGTGGTGAACGATACGTTGGTTATGTGTGTTGTTGTTAATGCTGCGTCTGCTGTCTGTTTGTGTGTGTGCTTGTTTTGTTTGTAAACTTCAAATGCATTTGGTACTTTATACTGAAAATTTTCTATTTAAGCATTACAGTGTATGAAAAATAATTTGAGAATTACATCTAAATAAAATATGTATTAATATAATTTAAAGTCATTTAAGATATTAATTGATCCAATTAAATACTTGTTCAGATACAAATTTAATTCAAAGCAAATCTTTAATTAGAAATTTTTTGGTTGATAATTTTTTGTTGTGGGAAAATTGAGGGATAACATTTTAAATTTAATACAACATTTTTACCAATGAGCCTCTTTATATCTTAATAAATTTAAACCAGGGATATTTTCTTAAGTTCTGCCAATCGTTTGTAATTGAGATCAAACAATCGATTCAATTTGGGTTAGAAAAATTAAAGTTTTTATTAATTTTGGTAGCGAGTTGTAGCAAAATATTTTTTACAAATTTTTTATACCCGAGTTTTTAAAATTAGCAAACTCTTAATACTCTTTGCATAGGTCAGTTTTTTTTTTTTCAATGTAATATTTGCTCCTCCCCGTAAGAATTTCCAAAAATCCCGCCAATAACGATGTTTACTCGTGAAGTGGGTACGTACATACAAAACTTCAAGTTCCCTTATTTAGTGGTTTGGAGAGGCCGCCAAGGAGCAGAACGTGTTCGCTAATCTGAACCTTTTGGGCTGCTTTGAAAAACTATATGTACTTTTTTATATTAGTTGCCACAAGAAAATTATCTTTTACAAAAAATGTCCAAATATTGGCCTATAAACAAATGTATTTGGATTTGGAATATTCTACTTACAAGTCGGGAGGTATCCCAACCCGGAACCGCAAATAGAAATTAAGGCACACGTAGCCTGCATAATCTCATATTTAGGATTTATTCAAAGGAGCCAAAAATTACCCCATTTTTCATATTTTTTCAGATTTTTTAGCTTTATTTTAAAGGAACTACATATGTACAATTTTGTTATCCAATGACAACTTTTTGAAGACATTGTGTGTGTATACATAGGCATAAATATTTTCAAGTATTCTTGTTTTTCAAAAAATGTTGTTTTGAGCAACATTAAATCCGGCGTTTTATGAAGGTATTTTATAAACTAAAAGTAATACACTGTAATGCCCACTTAATTTAATCGCGGGAATGCTTCAAATTTTTCCGATATTCATAAAGGTTTGGTTTTTATGCGATTTTTGCTGAAGAGCTTTTTTTCATCATGTTGTAGATAATTCAAAAATGTAGTCACTCTGGGTTTCAAATTTTTGTTTTACTGAGTATTTTCACCCTGTGTACAAATAATCTAATTTTCGTAAATTTAAGACAAGTTTTCATACAAAACAAATACTTTTTAACCCCATCTAACAAATACCTGTTTCTTTATTTTTCTCCTCTACCACACTCCGAATGTTTATTAAAATCTGCGAGTTCAGGTCGGGATGCCTCCCTTGTTAGTTTTTATTTAAATCCCAAAACCCTTGCGAGAGAATTCTCTATATGATACCAATGAAATTTTGCATTAGATCTATGAAATGTCACTGTAACTCGTCCATTGAAACATTTCATTAAATTAATGCAGTTTTTCATAAAAGTTTCACTTTATTTATTAAAAATTTCATACGACTAATGAAAACGTTTTATTAAAACTGATTCGTTAAAACTATTCAAGCTTTTTCGTAAAGATTAAGGCATTTTTCATTCGCCATAGTGAAGAAAACTTCATCAGATTAGTGAAAAAATTTCATTAAAACTCGTCCAAGAAATTCTCTCTGTGTAGGACCGCATTTAGCGAACATTACCCAACATTTAAAAATGGTATTTTTTAAGTTCCTGCAAGAACAATTTTTAATAATTTAATAGAGAATAAATCTTAAAAATTTTCAGTGATGTCAATTTTATACATTATTGCTATTTCTCGCTCAATTAAGGAAATATAGATATTCTGATTTTTTTAAGAATTTCATTCTTTTACAGTTCTGCTAACACTTTACCCATGTATTTTTTTTTTCGTAAATTTGGTTTTTTAAAATGTTCATTTACTTTTCGTTTCGAAGGTTACTTAATTTGTATTAATTTTGCATATTTTCATTTAAGAATTTAAATAACGACCCTTTTTATGATCACAAAAAAAAAACAGGTAAAATTTATGTTATTAAATATTATTCTAATGATTTTTTTGCAAGAAAAAACAATACCAAAATTAATCCCTCTAGCCAAGGTTTTCTACACTAAGAGAATTATCTGCATGATATAAATGAATTTTTTCATTAGATCTATGAAGTGTCACTGGCATACGTCCATTGAAACTTTTCATTAAATAAATGCAGGTTTTCATAAAATTTTATGAAAAATTTTTTTATTTACTAAAAATTTCATACACCAAATGAAAAATTTTCATTACAAAAATTGTTTCATAAATATTAAATTAAGCTTTTTCATAAAGTAAAAGAAATTGTTCATTCGCTTGTGAAGAAAACTTCAATAAGTTAGTGAAAAATGTCATTAAAACTAGTCCAAGAAAATTATCTCTGTGTATCTGGACACATAACCTGTAACCACCGGGGGTTTTCTACAGAATTTTGTCGTATATTTTTGAACATTTTTAAACAAATTTTATTTTAACACGTGCATTGGTTGGAATTTAATACTTACTTGTTAGTTTTCGGGAATAGTTGATAAGGGACAGTTAGTGGTGTTAAATTGTATCCTGTGGTGTTTATTTTTGTTATTCAAAGATTTATGGGTAGTTGAGGGTAGGGGGTAAAGGAATATTTGTTAGGAAGAGTAATGGAATAGGAATATTTTGTTTTTTTTTTTTTGTTAAAGAAAGAACTTGTAGTTTTTAAGGAAGATTTCAAAAATTAACACCAATTTATTTCAAAAAAGGAAACAGGTTGTTAGGGCAAATGATCTAACGTTATTTTTCAAGGAATTATGAAAAATGTAGAATGACTAAATTGTTTATGAAACCATATAATCTAATACCAGATATCATTTTTTTTTTAGAAAAGGGATTTACAAGTTTAATATATCTAATGTTTTAATAGAAAATGGCTTCAAATTGAATATAAATTTTAGGTTTCAGTATTAAAAAAAAATATTATTAAAAATTATTGGTTTCGGAAGTTTGTGCCTTAAGTCTTTTGTTTTTTTTTTTTTTAATAACAAAAGTTATATAGAATCTTAGAAACTATAGTGGGTTTATTAATCATGATTTGTTTGCTATCAAGTTTGTTGTTTAAGTCTTTTGTTTTTAACGGTTTGTTTAGGAATTTTGTATATAAAAGATGTATAAAAATAAGCAGATTAATCTTCAAAGCATTTTTCATTTAAATAAAATATAAATTTCAAAATTATGATTTAAGTTTCTTTAAAAATATCTTTAGATTTATGTTTTGTTATTATATTTAAATTCAATTTAAGAAAAGCGCATTTTTAAGATTTTTTTAAGTAAACTAAAAAATAAAAAACCGGTTACCGGCTTTATTTAAAAAAAAAATCTCTAAAAGAACCTTCGTTGGGATTACTTTTTAGTTTTATCATCTAAAAAAAAAAACTGCTTTCCTCTTAACAGCATTAAAAACTGAGATTTTTTTCTTTCAAACCTTATAAAGCATGTGAAGGGGCTTTAGAATTCATTTAAAGCTATACAGCAGTAGAGAAAACCTTTAGACCCTTTTCGATGTTGTTGTTTTTTTTTTTATTTTTTCTGAACATGACGCCTTTAAGTAGAAGTTAGCTTCTTTTATGTATTATTGTTTTTAGTATTTTTTATGGTTATTTCAACTTAAGGCCATATTTGGTTGGTACATGTCTGTATACAGACATACAATGGAGTACAAGATAAAATGACAAAGCACGCTTCATTGGAAATTGTTTACAATGGAGTTGAAGACAAACAACAAAAAAAAAAAAATAATACAAAAACAACCAACTTAAGTTCTTGTTGGGATTTTATAACATGACTGGCACAAGTTTATACAGAAAAAACATAAAAAACTTGAAATTTTAACCAATGTTTTCGTAATAGAAGTTTTTAAATCTACCCTACAGGTTACTAAGGCATTGAAGAATTAATAAAACCTTTGGCGAAGTTCATTGAAATTTAAGAATTTTTATGATTTAGTAAAATCATTTCTAAATATTTTTTGTAAATTGAGTGCACTGAATACAAGAGGTTTTCTAAAATCGACTTCTCTTAGATTTTAGGCCATTTCAAAATTTGAAAAGGTATAAACGGGGCCAAAAGATAAGCCCATTTTATAATCTTTTTCTAGAAATGGCTCAAAAACAGAGAATGATTGATTTAAGATTTATTTGCTTCAAAACACTCAAAAAAGATTGACAGTCGAATCTATAGAAATGAGAGCTAAAACAACCGTAAGTTCAGTTAAAAAGGCGACAAAGGTAATTTCCATTAAAACAACTAAACTAAACTAAACTAATAGAAAACATATGATTTTCTATTGTTGATTTACTTGAATAAACGTCACTACATTGCTAGGTCTGTCAAAAAAACAGAGTAGTATTTGGAAGATGACAAAGCCAATTGTGATAATATTTTGTTGTTGTTTTGTTTTTTCTTTGATATTTTAAATTTTGAATCTCGCTCCTAGACGAGGACAAGAAATTCTCATTGAGTTTGTGATTTAACATAACAAATATCTCTAGAAATTCTAATAACAAAGTCCCCTGAAGATTTCCTTGGGCAGGAATGAAATCCGGATAGGGACACGCCTACAGCAGATTGTTTTTCAAAATTTGTTAAATAAGTTTTGGGACTTTAGCACATTTAATTACTTTAAATGCAATTAATGTTTATCCCGATGAAAATAAATTTAAAATAAACATTAAGTTGTTTCTAACTGTTGAAAAACAGCTAACAAATGCAGTAAAAATAAATAGCAATGTCGTAAAAATAACTGTCAATTTTTTACAAAAACATTTTGAAGGAACTGTAAAAATTAGTAAAACTACTACTTTTTAACATATATTTTAGTATTTTTTTTTTTTTTATTAATTAATAATCATATAATTACAAATATATACTATTACCCTAACCGAGCACTAGCTACTATGGCCTTCAGCGCTTTTGTAGCGGAAACAGACCAGTGCCTCTGGTGGGAATCGAACCCACGACGCCCGCACTGATAAGCTAGAACGCTACCAACTAGCCTACCGGGCGCACATTTTTGTATTTTAAAAATACATTTTATTAAAATAACATATTTTTTCCTTTAATTACAATAAAAAATTGTATTTCGTACATAAACTGAAAAGTAAAACTTCCAAACGGTACTCCAGTTATACGTTTTTATGCATTGGAGATACAATGAATAGTGCTTCCAAAAATGGTTAACCGATTAACCTAAAA
>CM037853.1:220733410-220986508 GCA_021234595.1 Delia radicum | reverse complement strand
AAAAAAAACCATGTCTGAAGTTTGTAAAGGTTTTCTGAAGTTTCTAAATTTTAAAATACTCAAGAAATCAAATATTTTCTTTCCCATATTGCCTATATCGAGGGTGCATAGAAACCAAACTATTACGAAAATCGAAAAAGGCTCAGACATCCCTAGATTAAATTAAGTAGGTATTAATATGCACTATTTTTAGCTTACTCCAGCTGCAACTTCTTAATAAAGCGCCAGTATTAGTGTTATTTAAAAACATTTAACAACAACAATACTTAACGCTGTACACTAGGGTGGGGCGATTAGTATGGAAGGAAAAAAATCTTAATGGGCGCTTCGCGTTTCTGATTCTTGTAATTGTACTGAGCAAAAAGTCACTGGACCATACGTCTACGGTGAAAATCGAGCTTACAGATTTTGACTTTACGGCAAAAAAGCCCTATTTTGAAATTAAAAATTAACCCATTAAACCCCACTTAAAAATATAATTGATGCATTAATCTGAGAATCTTCCAAAGAAGAGGATTGATAACATAATCTTGGATAAGCTCCTCCTACTTCCTGAGATATGTACATCCCACACATTGTTACTTTCACAAATACGGCTAAAAAGTCAAAATCTGGAAGCTCGATTTTCACCGTAGACGTATGGTCTAGTGGACGTTTTTGCTCAGTACAATCCCAAGAATCAGAAACGCGAAACTCCCATTAAGATGTTCAAATCGCCCCACCCTACTATACACCCAGCAAAAAATAGTGCTTACCCAGAAGCAGTTCTGGAAGGCATTATTTAATTACCGAGCGCTTCCGAAACAATTCCAGAAGGCATTATTTTTGTTTGCGATGTCCCAGTTGGTATGTGTCTTTTTAGCAGGTGAAAAGCGCTTCCTACATGTGCTTTAAGAAGCAATAAATTCGTGCTTTCGTAAGAAATGAAAAACACCTTTTCGTGTATTAACAACTTTAATGTTTCACTGTACTGCATTGTTTACTGCTTTAATAGAATGCCTCCGCAATTGTTTTATTGTATTCCAGATGGTTAAGCGCTATTTTGGAAGCATACAAATGTAGTTACTGCTTACCAAAAATCAAGGTTATTTTTTGCTGGACAGTGTTTTATATTCCAATGAATGTGGCTCCAAAAAAGCTTTCATTTGATACCAAATATATAAAAATATATAAAATATAACTAATTAATCCGAAAAAAACAAAAATATCCCGCCTGAGGATGTTGGAAAAAAATTCTAACGAAACGTCGGGGTTAAAAAATGAAGTAAATAATCTTTTATTTCTTTAAGTACCTGGCCTTGAAAGTTTGTTGTGAGGAATCTAAAAAACAAATAAAATTTGGATAATTTTTGACTCTACTTAGTAGCCTCTAAACACGATATATCAAAAGTCCATTAATTTCTAAGGGCTCGCGTCGGAATAGCTCCATTGTCAGTGTCCTAAGGAAAAATATCGATAAATATTTTAAAGTAAATTAATTTGACTCACGCACACAAAATTGACGTGACTTACATTTATTAAAAAGTTAAATAATATACTTTTTCAATTCATTCTGCACACAGAGAAAATTTAGCTATTTGCCAACTGAAATTTGGTTACTACGACTCATATAAATAAATGAATTTTGACTCACGCACACTCACTCAATAAATGAATTTTGGCTCACGCACACTCTCTCAATAAATGATTTTGACTCACGCACATTCACACAAAATTGCCGTGACTCACATTGATTTAAAAGTTGTTAAATATACTTTTTCAATTCATTCTGCCCACAGAGAAAAATATAGCTATTTGCCAACTGAAATTTGGTTACTACGACTCAAATTCGGTTTTTTACGAATTTCAGTTCAGTTAATTCAATTGAATTTTAGTTGCAGCACCCAAAATATTCAATCATATAATGTAAATATTGTTGTTCTACCGTTATATTAGTTTTTTGTTTTTATATACATCGAGATTATTTCAAATTTATAACGAGCTTTCAACCTCCGTATATTTACAAAAATAAAGCAAATCAAACATATTAGCTAGGTTGATACTAGTATTTCGATCTGGCTAAAGATCTCATCAGAACCCGAAGTTTTAGAAAAGCTGGAGCCTCCATAATAGGCAGAACTTTATTAAAAAACCTATTAATCTTTAATTTTGCTCCATTCTACCATTTGCCATTTATTTCTCTGTGTGTGTCATAAAATATTAATCTTTGTAATTTGTAATTTTTTTATTTCCTCGAATTGTTCGCTAACAATTTAACTGCATTTAAAAAAAGTTCAAACCATCGAACTGTAAAATTCAAATTTCTTAACTTTAATAGTAGTTTATTGTAGTTTATGGATTTAAATTCTGTGCTCTTGATTTAAAAACAATCTTTAATATAAATTTACTTTTTGTTCCGAAATTTGTTTTTAAAGCAGTTTAAGCTATTTTTGTATTATGATTCAATTGAACTGAGTCAATTGAAGTTCCACATATTTCATATCACTTCAGTGTTCTTTTGTATTTAAACACACACGCAAAAAATATAACTTTTTTGCTAACCAGCCAACATGCATAATAGGGTGTACGAACAAAAAAATTTGAGGTAATGCTACTTAAACGATGGGTTTGAAGCAGCTGAATATGGGAAAGCTTAAGGGGATTTTTAGTTCCTTAGAAGCGTTTAAAGTTGTCAATGTTAGTGTTTATCGTTAAAAAAAAAATAGTAGAACATTTGTGAGCAAAATGTGTATCAAATTTCCGTAATGATGAGTCCGTTAAAAAAAGTATGTTTTTAATGATTGAGTAATTTTGGTTCAATAAAGCTTATTTTTTTAATTAAAATATTAATGGATTGTTTTTATTATATTTAATTTTTAAGTTTTAAAGGCAAATGAGTATTAGAATCGTTCAAAAATAACAGGCTCGTCAACTTTCAACTTTTAAGACCTATTTTGCCAAAAAGTTCAAAATCTGCACAAACAAACAAATAAAATATTATAAATTGCGTTTCTTACCAACCTCGACGTTACGAAACTTTTGATACCACGTTTGCGAAAGAAAAATCAACGTTTTTTTCAACAAAATACACTTATATAAAAATCTTTTAACACCTCTCAAGGTGTCTGAAATGTGACATTTGATTCCCTCACATGACAGCGCCATGTTAATGTGACCTGTCCCTTTCATATAAAAATTCCACCCAGGGACCCAAAATCTGTTTGAAATAAAGTGCCGCTTTAGCCTCTACTTATAAAATAAATGTATTTTTTGGAATATTATAAAATATTTATGAATTGTTTACTAAAATAACACAAAAATAACTACTACAAGTCGTATGAGTGATATTATTTTAATACTATTACATCCCTGCGGAAACTGGTATGGTCACGTGACTAGAACTTTGTGTGTATGAACCTGTTCTAGTTTCGGTTCTGTTATATGAAAGTGACCGGTACTTTTAACATGGGCTTGTCATAGGCGGTGACAATTGCTACCTGTGGAGCACTGTGTGACGTGGCGAATAACTTGACCAAGGTAACCTATCACCGTACCGACTGAAATGAATATACTACAGGACAAGTTAGAAATAGCTAGTGTCCATTTTAGGATTTATGTGATATGCAAAGAACCAGTGTGAAAAAAAATATAACGTGACTGGTGTAGGTGTACGTATCGTAGAACTGAAGAACAGTTTTTGAAGGAAACTTAGTCACATTTTAAGCACAATTTGTTCTGTTATATGGATAATATAAATGAAATAGTTTTGGACGTATCACTGCACTGGTCTGAGGGGTATATGTCGCCGGGCATGCAAAAAGTAATTAGCAAGTAACCTGTTACCTTTTATTCAACGAATGTCATATTATGCACGGGTTGCTAAATAGCCAGTCCGGAACCAATCACTGCACTTATCCAAAACACTTATCAAAATACCTTCAAAATGCACAACAAACATCAATTTTAAAATTACTTTATTTTGTCTATACCCAACAAAAAACTGAGCTTAAGATAGCGACGTTTGGCGAGAAATCGCCATAGCTGACAAACTTGGTCACTGTCTAAACAGTTTCGTATTCAGTTATTTTAAACCAGTGGAGTGTTACGTCTTCATTTCTACTGTCACAAAGTCGGTACAGAAAAACTTCCTTCAGTGTTGTGTCCGCTTGGTAGCAGTCAAGGAACTGCATCCTTTGGCAGTAATTGCCATATTTTCATCTCCTGCTAACGGTTTTAAACCAGTTCAATGACCAGTACACTCATAATAATCCATGCTTAAAAATTCAAATATATTTTCGTAAATTTTTTTTCGTAGAATGTACAAACATTTTGTTTATATTACAAAACTTTTGTATAAAACAAATTATATAAATTTACAAATTTCGTAAAAAATACAACATGATTTCGTAATATTTTTTTAGTACATTGTACAAAAATTTTAATGTTACAAATATTACATATGGATGTTGATGTGGTTAGAGGTCGGATTTGCAATCAGAAGGTTGCGAGTTCAACTCCTGGCCAGGACAATTTTTTTTTTTTTTTTTTAGTTTTTATATTTTTTTTGTTTATTAATGTTTTTTAAATTTCTATGTTTAATTTTTTTATTTCATTTTTACTATTTTTTGTGTTTTGATATAAATGGATATTTTGTATTTTGTTTAATAAAGAGGATCCTAAAACAAGTTAAAGAGGACCCGAAAACCACTACTTCCAAATATTTAAAAATATAAAATATTTAATATAAAATGCAATTAGTTTGAAATTGTTATTTAAGTTTTTTATTATTATTATTTTATTATTTTTTTATTTTGTTTTTTAATATATTATTTGATATATTTATAAAAAAATTATATTATTTAGTTCAATAAACATAATAAAAATATTTAATTGCCATTTTACCTTTTTTATTAAATATTTTTAGCATATTTTTCTAGTTTTCATAAAAATTTCATAATATTTTCGACTTAAGTTCCTTTTTAGTTTGTTGTATTGCATCAGCTACTTTGGTGCAAATGGTAGAGGGGTCTACTTCAACACAGCAGGACGTCACTGAAATCGTGAGTTCGATTCTGGTGTGGCACCATTACAATTTTTTTTTTTTAATTTTAAAATAAACCCGTAAGGTATGCACCACATTTTTATTTAAAAAAGTTTTTACAAAACTTTACGAAATGTGATTTGTATATTCTACAAATTTTTTCGTAATGTCAAAATAACCAAAACTTTCGTAAAATAAACAACGGTTTTCGTGTATTTTACCTATAGATTATTATGAATGTAGCAACTTCAACTGCAACGACCTTAGTTGCTTCAGTAAACTTTGATGTTATGTTACTTTTTCTCTCTATATATCTACACTGATAGAATTTTGTTCATTGTATTAATGAAATCCTTCATTAATACAATAATTTTTTCATTAAAAAGTCCCCAAAGAAAGTTTCATTGGCTCAATGAAATATTTTTCATTAATCAAATAATAATTGAAAAAAATATTTTTTTTTCTTGTTTCATATTCATTTTGTGTTAATTTTTTCTTTTTATTATCTTATATTTATTTTTCCGTTTTTTTATCTCCCTGAACACGACTTGAACCCGCAACCATCACCATACAAACAGCACCGACTTACCAATTGACCTAAATTACTTATTTATTGCTTATTTAGACTTTTGTAGGAAAATATTATTTTTCAATAGTTGAAGCGCCTCCAGTGGAAATTTTATGGAACTTATTGTTTGCTGTACAAAAAATATTTATGTAAAAATGATTGCATATTTTAAGGATCAAACAAATACAGTTAATGAAAATTTCATTCAGTCAACGAATTTTTCATTAATTTAATGAAAATGTTTCATTCAACCAATGAATCCAAGTTAATGAAAGACATTCATTAATAGTATGAAGGAAAATCCTATCAGTGTAGTAGCAACCAGTGAATATTTTGTCACCATAACTATAGTCACGTGATTGGTCATTTCACCCAAATTAACACTTTCTGGTGCACCACAATTTTGATTTCACCAGTCTCGTGCCCCCAAATCATATATTACAGAATTACCACTATGGATCAATCGACCCTTCATTTCCCGCAGGGATATTACTCATACTACTCGTATTCCATTTGTTAATTTAATGAAAAATTATTATTATTTATTTATTATTTATAATGAAATATAATTTCGTTTATAAAAATTGGCTTTAACTTTTGAATCTATCGATGGAGTTTTTAAATATTAATCATTGTTTCTTCTTTGAAAATAAGCTACACTCTGAAAATCAACTCTGAATCTGTCAGTCTTATGTTTGACTTTAAAATTAAACTACATTTTTAATACAACTTCGTTTCAGTATTATTCCGACTATCAATTACCTAAAATTTTGTCTTTCATCTTTATTTCAAATCATCTCACAGTATTCCACTATATGTTTTTTATACATTTTGTTTTGATTATTGATTTTCTTTAATAATAATGACCAAATAACGTTGTTAATACATACCAACCAAACAAAATTATTTAAAATTCTGTTAATGTTTTTTAACTCATAATTTGCATAAATTATCATAAATAATTTTTTGTTTTCATATGAATTTTGAACATTAAAACTCTTCATAATTTGAAAGTTATGTTATCAAACTTGTCTTTTGAATACCTAATGTAATTGTAATGTATTTTTTTAATAATAAAAAAATATTTTTCTTAAAATTTGTTTGTTAATTTATTCATGATTTTTATATTTTCAATATCATTTATGTTAATTTAAAATATTTTTAACAAAATAGTGATTAAGTATTAGAAAATTTTAATGAAATTTATGATACCTCTTTATGTATTTTGGACGATAACAGGTTGAAATGATTATGAATGCAAGTTAAATTGATAGTGATTTTTATTTGTTAAATTGTGGGAATATTTTTTTTATTAAAAAAATTAAGAAACTAAACAGAAATTTGTAAATTTCTTACAAAACTTTTTGTATTTATGATTTAAATATAAAAAGGGATAAAATAAGTTAAGGGAATTTTAAAAATTACGAGAAGAAATAAATTTTGATATAAATAAAAATACCGGACTTTAACTAAAGGGTGTTTTTTTTAAGCCCGCACTCACAATATTTGTTCCGTAAAGACTACTGAATATACACATTAAATTAATTGAAAATCAGTTAAAAACAGGACTTTAGACTTACTTTTCATTTAAAACAATTATATTTTTTAGTTTATTTTTAACTGTTGAAAACTTAATTGACAAAATCGATAAAAAAAACAATAGATTTTTTCGTTTATTTCAGAACTCAATATAATTTAACAACTTTTTGTTTGAAATACAAAATTTTAACTGAATATTTTAACTAGTACCGAAAGTCCGTTTCATTGTTTTTTTTGTTTATTGAATAACAGACAGAAAGTTAAAAAATATGTATCTTTGGTAATTTAACTTTATAATCCATTGAAACAACTTTACCGATTAAATTTTTAATAACTGTTGATTTTTTATGGAAAAGTTCTTGTGAGTGCAATAGAACTTAAGAAAGTGTTCGTTCGCTGTCAAACGAATAGATACACTCTTGAACAACGCTAACAAATTATCAAAATTTACTTTTGAAAATCAGTCATCGATTCGCGCAACTTATAGATGACTAATTGTGTTCAACGTTGAGTCTCATTTTTCACTTAACGGGTTTGTTAATAAACAATATTGTCACATATGGAGTGAGACCAATCCACAAGACACCCTACAGACTCCATTAAATCTAGAAAACTGCAACGTTTGGTGCGCTGGTGGCATCATCGGACCTTACTTCTTCAAAAATTAAGCCTACACTCGCGTTACGGTCAATGAAGATCATTACAGAAACATGATAAATGATTTTTTGTTTGAAAATATGGATGAATGACATTAATCCGGGCAAGATGGGGTTTCAGAAGGATGGTACTACGTGCCATACGGCGAACGCAACTATCGACTTATCAAAATCAAAATTTGGTGATAAGTTGATTTAAAAAAAAAGGAATTGTTGTAAGCCAGCAACAATTGACGCCTTGCAGGCCAACATTGTTCGTGTTATTCGTGAGATACGGCCAGCAATGTTCGAAAAAGTGGTCCAAAATTGGACGTCCAGAATGCGCTTCGTCAAGAACAGCCACAGTGGCCATATGTCCGAAATCATTTTTAAATTTTAATGCCATGTATTGATATTTGCAATAAAAATTTTTTTTTGATTAAAATTAAATTTTTTGCGTAATTTTTTACAATATCAAGTTATAGCGGACGTAAAAAACATTATACTTCTAATGGTCATATGCATAATAATTTTGTTGATTTTTATATCAGTCTTGTAAATCAAATTTTCATGTGAAACAACAACAAAGTTTGCTTATAAGACTGTTATAAGAATCAACAAAATGATTATTGGGGTGTCCCGAATAGGAAACTTTTTCGAATTGGTTGAAGGAATACCACCCAATCGATGCATATATTAAATATCTGAATATGGAATAATAAGTAAAAAAAATTAAAGTGGATCTTCATTGCCCTACCAGCGATTGAAGTTACCGGTTGTAGTGCATCTTAAGTTTTGGCTTATAACTAGAAAAACATTTTTAAATTTTCTGTAGCGTAATTTTGGGGCTCTATGCAATAAGTCCCAGTGCAAAAGCTCCCAATGAAATAAATTCTATACAAATGAAATTAGTCCCTTCTCGAAAAAGTGAAATAAATTCTAAAAAAAGTAAATATTTTCCAAAACAAAAATGAAACAAATCCTAGGTTTTGGTTGTTATTTCATAATGAAATAATTTCCAAAGAATAAAAATAAAATAACTCCCAAAAATAGTCCATGCAACACAAATGAAGTAAGGGCGTACCGTTATATTCCCCAAAGTCGTATTGCCCAAAAACCAAAATGACATATTGCCCAAATGTCCGCATATCCCTTAAAATGTTATAACAACCAAATCAATGACAGAAAATCCAAAACTTTTTTTTGGGTGCTATGGCATTTAATTTTAAAAAAACTTTTTTTTTTGGGCGCTATGACGGTAAAAAAAGAGGTTATTGCCCAAAATCATAATTTATTTTTTTTTTTCAAATGTCATAAGACATAATGTCTTCTGTGTCGCACGCAGAAAAAACTTTATTTCGCGAAGCCGCCTGCCGCGTTCTACGGAGGAAAAAACCCCTAAGACCCCTAACGGATTCGACATTGGATTTGTAAAAACAAGTTTTTCTGTGTGGCGGCCTTCGGCCACTCTTAGGGTTTTTTCCTCCGTAGAACGCGGCAGGCGGCTACGCGAAATAAATTTTTTTCTGCGTGCGACACACAAAAATAAAATTGAAGCAATTTTTTAAGTTTCCTTAAAACTCTTTTGTTTGATTTCATGAATCAGCCTTGACATTTAAGGTCTTGTGACATTAAAAAAAAGCGCCCAAATTTATTTTGGCCAAACAAAATACCGTCAAAGCGCCCAACAAAAAATGTTATTTTGTCCAAATCAATGTCGTATTGCCCAAAAACAAGAAAATTTTTACAACAACAATGTACATCTAATTTTTTTGGGCGCTTTGTCGTGTTTTTCTTGGGCAATATGACTTTAGGGAATATAACGTTACGCCTTCAAAATTTGTTAAAGAACAGATTAAGTTAGGTCAATTTAAGAAGATCATCAAAATATTTTGTATGATACCGCTATAGGAACCGTTTAGAATATTAATAATATTAAAAAAATAATGAATTTTTGAAAATTAAATAACTCGTACTAAAAATGAAATAACTCCCACAGCAAATGAAATAACACCGAAAAGTCTGTTGGAAGTTATTTCTTTTCGGAATTACTGCATTATGAAATAACACCTTATAACAAAAATGAAATAACTTCTAAAAAAAGGAAATAACTGCAAAAGAACTGGGTATTATTTCATTTGAAATTACTCCCAAATTTGTATGAAAAATTTTTGGGACTTAATTAATTTTTTTCTTGGGACTTTTTTCACCTGGGAGTTATTGCGCAGAGCCTAATTTTGGTACACCATAGTATTTTATATAGTTTTTTTGTTTTAAATTTCTACAGAAAATAATTGTAGGGATTATTGCAAAATCTTGATATGCCACTTTTATTATATTCTAGTTCTCGCTGTTTTCTCGACATCCATTGACTATTTTTTTAAAAAGGTCTAGCCTAAAAACTTACCAAACGCGCCTATAATAAAAAAGTCCTGCAATATTCATATGTTTTCCAACATTATAAGCCGCAAATAAACCAAAAATTGAATGTGGCTTATCAAGTTTTTACAATAAGCCCTTCAATTGTACTAACTCAAAACAAAAAAAATCGACTGGTGGACATAAATTATTCTACAGAAAATTTTAAAAAAACTTTTCGAGTAATAAACCAAAAATTACGAAACTTTTGAGCCCTATTTCGAAAAAAAAATCTTAACTTTTTTTTGGTCAAAATGAACGTTAACCGGTTACTTCAATCGCTGATAGAGAAATGAAGATTCACTTCAAAATTTGTTTACTTATTTTTACCATATTTAGCTTTTTAGTAATCATCGATTGAATTGTATGAAATGCTGTTGTTTATGTTGTTTTTATTCAGGACACCCTAATGATTATGCATATGACCATAAGAATGTAAATTCAATTTAAAAACTATTGAAACAGAAATAATACAATGTTTCAGTTTATATAAGTAATTTTTTAAAATTACCCCCTAAGTAATTTTTTAAACAAAAAATTTTGTCATTTCATTCCTTTTTGAAAATGATCTTCAAACCAAAGATTAAAAAAAAAATGAGTTCATTATTCAAATTCTTATCATTTGATTTTTAAATCTTATCTTGTTACTAGATTTTAGAATTTATGTACAGATTTTGAATACCATATATGCCTGTATGTAATTTTTTAATGACACTATATCATTTACTATTCAAAATCATTCATATTCTTTTAGGGGGGGTTTTATAAACAATTTTCAAAAAATCAAAAAAAAAAAAAAAAAAATACTTGAAATATTTTATGCATGAAAAACAATACAAAAATTAAAAGTAAACATTGAAATATTCAATAATTATGTGTAACATAAGGGTCCCGTGAAAGAGGCATGAATAATGCTTAACATGTAAAAGGGCATCAATTTCAAAACTAAATGTCAATTAAAAACACTGAGAGAAAAAAAAAATGATTCAAATATATACAATTTTCTAGAAATCAAACATAAAGATTAAATTTCATATTTTAAGGAAATTAAGACAATCCTAACAATTATTTTTAAAATATTTTCATTTCATTTTTATATGCATTTATTTGTTTTTAAAATAGTTATAATTTTGAAATTTATCCATAGATTTTCTTGAAATATACCTTGTTTTCTTTATAAAGATTCGCGCTTTGTTTGAGATAAAAAACTTTTTTGTAAGATTTTTTTATATATTTTTTTTTTTATATTATTTTATTAATTAATAATCATATAATTACAAATTGTATACTATTACCCTAACCGAGCACTAACTGCCTCTGGTAGGAATCGAACCCACCACCCCCGCTTTGACATATGCGTTGTTTGGGATTAAAACTCTTTATTAATTTACAGAATTTACTGAATTAATTATGAATATGGATTTTACTTGGGCTCTAACGACAATTGGTTTTTGACCTATTGGAATTTAAATTGCTATAAAATTTATCCATGTATTTTTTTTAAATATATTTTGTTTTCAAGTTTGTTATAATTTTTATTAAAAATAAAAATTATGTTTTTTTCGACCTTTAATTGTGCAATGAAAATGAAAATTATTCAAGTTCGAGGCCATACTCTATATTTCTTCATTAGGATATTGTCCTAACAAATAATCTATAGAGTTTTTTGTTTCCAAATTTATTATTTGACCCTTTCAGGAATGTGTTGATAGATCTATTTCGGGAATTTTCTAGGTTCCCATCATCAGAACACGTTTTGAAAGCGGTAACAATCCCATGCCAAACATCAAACATTCATATGAACTAGTTTACTCACTACATGAGAACTAATATACATATGAGTTTGAAGTTAAAGATTATAACCATTGATCAAAAAATAAATTAAAAACTTGTTTGATGCGTAAGGTCCACCTCTGGTGGATATTCAATACACGTTTTTTTTGTTTTTCTCTCCTTTTTATATTTAGCTTAGTTTGTAAACAAAACAGGGGAAGTAAACTAGGCGGAACTTTGCCTTTTTTACAAGTTTGTTATAATTTTTATTAAAAATAAAAATTATGTTTTTTTCGACCTTTAATTGTGCAATGAAAATGAAAATTATTCAAGTTCGAGGCCATACTCTATGACATGGGATTGTTACCGCTTTCAAAACGTGTTCTGATGATGGGAACCTAGAAAATTCCCGAAATAGATCTATCAACACATTCCTGAAAGGGTCAAATAATAAATTTGAAAACAAAAAACTCTATAGATTATTTGTTAGGACAATATCCTAATGAAGAAATATTGAGTATGGCCACGAACTTGAATAATTTTCATTTTCATATTTTGTTTTCTTCACCGTTAGTTGTAGAGTTGGGATTAATCGTTCATTTTGGTGACTCGGTCAGTATCGTTCAATTTGAGTCAGTGAACTAGTTCGTTCAAATCGTTCAATTGTTCTTTTTTCCTTTGTCTTGTGACTGATCTGCGTGTTGTGAACTGTGTCGTTCGTTTGACAATTATTACCACTATTCATGTTTTACGGGTTTTTTTCACAAATTTTACTGTACATAGACAAAAAGTGTTATAAAATTGCAACTTTCCTAACAAAAATTTATTTTTTTTTGTGTAAAAAACATTTTATTTGTATGACTATAATTGCTTTTCCTAATTTGAAACAATATTACAACTATTTCATAAAAAAAAAAATAATTGCTCTTACAAGCAGTTTTAATTGAATAGAGATGCAATTGTTCTGTGAATAAAAAGAACGAAATGAACGATTGAACGACAAGATCGAATATTGGTGAACGAGTCATATCGTTCAATTGAGTGAGTCGTTCAATTGAACTAGTTCGTTCATGAACGACACAACTCTAGTTACTTGTGATAGGAAATTTCTTTTGCAATTTCTGTTATTGTCGATTTTGTTCGCCAGCCGAAATGTAAAATTGTAAGAAATTTTAATTACTTTCTATAAGTCGACAAAACTTAATCTAACATTCAACCGCTTTAAGTATTAAATATTATTTGATACACACAGAAAAAAGTTTTGTAGTTGCAACTAAATTTTTTGCCAACAAAATTTTTGTGGTTCCACGTGCCATCACGATTATTAAATTTTAATACTATTGTAATAACCGACATTTATTTACAAATTTCGACTTTTTATTGTGACAATTGAATATTTTATGTTTATGGACTATAAAACTCTATTATTCAACTTACGCCATTACTATCATTGGGTGTAATCTACCCCTGCTTATTAGTATCTGTAATTCATATCAGTTAAATTCAATTATGCAAATAATATTTTTTTTTTCACTAATGAACTCCAAAATACAGAAAAAAAAATTAATTTTATAATTTTGGCAATTCATTTATTTTAAGTAATATTTTGTTAATGTACATCTCTCTTGAAAAAAACAAAAATTCAGCCTATGGGTGGATTCCACCCAGACGATAGTACTGCAGGGTTAAAAAAAATTATATGCCTCGAACTGGGCTCGAACCTGAGATCTTCCTCTAGCCTAAACCCAAACTAAATATGCTTTAAATTAAATTTATTAAGTTTCAACCTTAAATATTTTCTAGTTTCAATAGAAATTCGGTTGCTAATCTCAATATTTTATTAGAGTTACCAAAACTATAAAAAAAAATTTGTATTATTTTAAAATTATTTTATTAATAAAAAATTCACATCCGCGAACTGGCATCGAACCGGCGACCTCCTGCTTGTCAGGCATTTACTTTACCTCTAGACTAAACCCAATTTAAAATTGTATTTTCCAAAATCAATCTTGAATGTTTTTTTTAAATCAAAATATGTATGTCTAAAAATAGATTTGTATGTAAAACAGAAATTCGGTTGCTGATCTCAATATTTTATTAGAGTTACCAAAACTATAAAAAAAATTAATATATCGCACACCTAGTTCGAAAGTGACTCACCACAAAATTTTTAATTTTTCAGAAATCGAAAAAAAAAATAATTGCAACAATTGAACCATAAAGAAAGACATAACTGTTGTTAAGCAACAATTAACAACAACAAAATACACTGATATTTTTTTATAAAGGGACCGCCAAATAACTTTTTTTTTTGAACTCTTGAACCAATTGGGCTTTGTATGGCGTCATACCAAGGTCTTTATGCTAAATTCGTCTCAATGATGTCTCCGGAATGTTTAATTGTTGGCAACGACGGTGAATTGATGTTGATGGCGCTTCACGCACACTTTCTGCCACAGCAGCAATATTCTAGGGTGTACGCTCTGTTTTTGGCTTTTCACACTTTGGTTTATCGATGAGGATGCCAGTTTCTTTCATTTTTTTCACAAGATAACGAACATACGGACCCTTTAGATAAATAAGTGTATTGTGCATAGTTTAAGTATATAAACCCGAAAAATTCAAATTTTGGTGTGCGATATTATTTCAAATTATTTTATTAAAAAAAAAATGTTTATTCCGCGAACTGGACTCGAACTGGTGACCTTTTGCTATTCTTTCAATTGCTTTACCACTAGCCTACATCCAATTTGAATTGGTATTTTCAAATTTCTACCTTGAATATTTTTTTTCTTATAAGTTTAAATATTAATGTCTAAAAATAGATTAGTATGTGCAACCGAAATTGGGTTGCTAATATTAATTTTTTATTAGAGTTACCAAAACTATTAAAGAGCTTTATAGTATTTTAAAATTGGTAGCGAAAACTTATACTTTTGATAGAGTGATTGTTTTTTTTGCAGGCGAAACTAATATTCGACTTTAACTGCTTATATTTTATTCAAGGCATAAAATCTACGAAAGTTGGTTGGTTGTTGGTATTAAAGGTAACGTAGAAGGTAATATTTTTTCAATATTGATAAGGAAAACCTATAGTTTGAATGATGTGACTGTGTTTTGTTTAATTTTATATATTTTCTGTTTACAATATAGTTTAATTATTCTGATGATAAAATTTAAGTACTCACAATTAAAATTATTGAATAATGATTAAACTTTGTTGGTCACAATGGAACTCCAACGAATTTATTCTCTGTGTGTATAAACTTCAGTTCGTAATGAAAAGTTTTAACTTACTACATATACATATATTTTTTTTTCAGTGTGATTTTCTTTCTTCATTGTTTATGTTGGCATATCATTATTGTGCATACAAAATTTACTTGCATACTTAGCTCCCCTATATTGTCATTCAAACACTTTTTTTAAACATTTTCAAATCTTTACATATAAACCACTATTGTTTGTTAAGACATTTCAAAACAAAACCAAGTATAAAAATATTCAATAAATATATATTCAGGCACATTAAATGAGAAAAAAAAATTAAAATTAATTCACTGCACATAAAAAGAAAAGAATTGTTATTCTTTACAAAGAAAATATACACTGAGAAAATTGTCCGCATGATATTAATATAATTCTTGCATTGAAGCAATCAATGAAGTTACACTAGAATTTGTCCATTGAAACTTTTCATTAAAACAATGCAAGTTTTCATAAAATTTTATGAAAAATTTAGTTTCATTTATTAAAAGTTTCATTCACTAAAATTCTCTATGTGTAAAAAAAACTGCTTTGACTACTTAACTACAAAAAAATGCATATTATTTAATGAATATCTTTTAATAGCGTTATTTTTTCCAATGTTTTTTTATGGAAATTCAGAAAGAAAAAAAAAATACTTATAAATAAATTGCCTTTATATTTATTTTATTAACATTATCATTTTCAAAGCTAAAGTTCATTAGGGGGCCTTTGGCTGTAAAAAAAAAACTCCACTTACTTAGAGAATGGGATTGCAAAAGAAATGGAGAATAATGACTTAAAACTTATGTAGCAACCAGTCAATTTTTCAATATAGGAATTTGGTATGGGCACTTCCATAGAAAGGTCAACCGTGACCGAAAAATTAAATAATTTCTTTGTCCTTGTATTATTAAAGAAAAATACTTAACGCTTTCACTGCCGACTTTTTGGTTCCGGATATATTTATATTTTTAAGATTCTCGTTAGAGGTATCCAAATTAGAAAGAAAAATTTATAATCCCCTTCTTTCGTTCATACCAAAAAATGGGTGCGAATTTTTTAAACTTCGTCGATTTTTAACACTGAAACATTAGAATAATAAAAAAATCTTTGTATGGTTTTGTTCTTGGTAAATATCGTGATTATAGCTTTGTTAGTTTAGGAGATATACCAAACGCCCCTTTTGTCGGAGATAAAGGAATATTTATAAAACAGGACTTTGTTAAAAAATATGGCTACTATTATATTGCGCTGATAAACAGTTTATGCATAAATAGATTTTTTTTTCAATGACGAAGATATTTTTTTTTTTTAAAGAGAAGCAACACTTAGGAAATTCTTTCTAGTTATTAATGTGTTGCTTTCTTTGGAAAGGGGACTGGGAGAGATGAAAGGTGGGGAAATATGAAGGCTTCAAGCAAAGCAACACTGTAATTCCGCGAGATGATAGGTCTTAGAACAGTTGTTGCTCGCCACCTAATGGAGAGTAGGCGAACTTATTAAAGCTCTTTGGTTCATAGCCCTGATTCCTAATTTTATTTCGGTGGCGTTAAGTGCTATTTGAACACTGAAGGTTGGCGCTGTGATGAAAACTGGGATAGAAAACTCATATATAATATTTTTATAAATTGATGTTGTAGTCACTGGGAATCAAAACCGGGACCACCTGTGTAATAGTTCAGCGAGCTGACCATTACACCACAACGCTCACAAATGACATGCTCATGTTTTGGTAAATTTTCTCTTAAATATTTAATTCTTTAAGAGCGATGAGGGCAAGTATACTCCAATCTCAAAATTGTTGTTTCAACAACAATTAACTCAGACGATAAAGACGGTAGCGGGTGTTTAAAACTTTTAATTTAAATCAAGTTTGTTGTGAATAATTTAAATAAAAAAAAATCTAGGAAATATTTTATTTATTAAATTTCAAACTTTGTCACGTCACGTTACCTGGCAAACGTAGACGCCATCCTTAGATAATAGGAGGAAGAAAACCTTACGACGGTATAGAAGAAAATTAAAGAGAGATGATAGTTCTTAGAACAGTTGTTGCTCGCCACCTAATGGAGAGTAGGCGAACTTATTAAAGCTTTTTTGGTTCATAGCCCTGATTCCTAGTTTTACTTCGGTGGGGCTAAGTGCTATGGGAACACCGAAGGTTGGAGCTGCGATACATATGATGGATAGAAAACTCATATATATTACTTTAATAAATTAATGTTGTAGTCACCGGGAATCGAACCCCAGGAATCAAATAATTTAAATAAAAAAAAAATCTAGGACATATCAATCAGAATTTTTTTTTTTTATTAAATTTCAAACTTTGTCACGTCACGTCACTTTACCTGATACTGATATTAAAAATGAAATATTTTTTACGAAGACGCCATCCTTAGATAGTAGGAGGAAGGAAAACTTACGACGGTATAGAAGAAAACTAAAAAGAGACCCACTTAAGTCACAAAAAAAAAATTCAGATATATTCTACTAAAAATACAGCCCATTAAAATCTGAAAACTTCAAGACCCTGTGGCTAGAGTATACTTTTCTAAAAGTTTTATATGCACTTAATTCGAATCTGATCACCGAATTTCTCAATCATACCAGATTATTGAGATATCTTAACCTAAAATTCTAAAAACTCGATTTTTCGCTATATTTGGGACGTTATAACATCCCGAATTGAGCTTTATTCACAAAAATGTTTATGTCATCTGAAAGTCCTATCTGCTCGGATTCAGCACACATCAAACCTTTTGAAAAGTACACTCAGGGAAAAACTGTATGAAAAACTTCATAAATATGAAGAATAACTTCATTGAATTTTCGTCCAATGTAACACTTCATAAAAATGATAAAGTGATAAAAAGAGTAAATTGATGACAGACTTATCAAATGTTTTATAATTATGATAATGAAGTTTCATAACTTTTTATGAAGTGCTTAATAAATATTATTAAATATTTCATAAATAGGATGAAATTAATAATTAATGTAATGAAATTTTTCATAAATATTTTTATTATTTTTTTTTTTAAGTTAAACACTTCAATTCTAGTTAAAAATTTCCATTTGAAAATAAAAAATATAATTTTTGTATTAAAAAAACATGAATTAAAATTCCGAAATTTTATATTATATTAACGCTATTTAAAATTAAGAACAACTCAAATAAAATTTAATTTAAGTTTCAGAGTTTTAAATAATTTCTCATAGCTTTTTAGTTTTTAAAAACTTTAATTGCAAATGATATTTTCTATATTTCCAATCAGAAATAAAAATTTAAATTTTTGATTGCTAAATTTTACCATTTTTACCTAAAAAGAAAAAAATTATTTTCACAAAGTTTATGACACTTTTTTATGAAATGATAAAGGTCTATGAAACATTTGTCATGAGACATTTTTTTTTCAAACTCTTCATCATATTTATGAAGTCTTCATAATAATTAATGACAAACGATTTATGAAACAATTTCATCAATATGATAAAACATTTTTCAAAGAGTGTATACTCTAGTATCAGGGTTGGAAAACTTGTTGGCCTGTGTAATTGAATTAATTTGATTTCTATGCTATCCGTTGTAATTCTCAAAAATAAATTCAGGGCATAAAATTTATAATATTTTTTAAGTTTATAAATAATACAAAAAAAAATTTTTTTTTATTAATTTCTAGCATTTACCTAATAGAAAATTTATGTCACATCATGCTAAGTAACGTCACTAATCAAATTATGGGTTGTAAAGGAAAATCAGAAAAAGTTTTATTAATTCAGTAAATTGTAAAATAAACTTAAAGTATTCCAAATCATATTAAACAAAGTTATATGAAAAAACTCCGGCGCAATTCGCAGAGTTTTGCGTTTTTGTAAAAGACGAAAAAACAACTTCTATTTTTGTCACATTACGTTACCCTCTTTAATTACTTATATTTTAGAACTATAAAGTTCGATTGTTTTCCAATTTTCGCTAAATATAGAGTTTCTAAAGTTCTACACAAAAATATAAAGAAGTAAAAAAAATTATATTTTTCCTTGTTTTTCACCTCATTGAAGCGTACGACTGGTAACGTATGTGACTATGTAAATGCCCATATGCCACATTAATATCTGGTATTTATTGAATACTGAAAAATTGCTTGACAGCTTTATGTGTACAAAGTTTTTAAAAAATAATTACATAAAGGTTTTCTTTAAAGATTTTTTTAAATATTAGAAAATTGATATTATAGAGTAAATAAATTTTGAATTCGAGATTTTAATAGTGTAAACAAAAACACTAGAGATTGCAAAAATATTTTATATTTTATTTCAGACAAAATATTTAAAACAGAACAAAAAATTTAACGGCAAGCCTGTAATACACTTACAAAAAAAATTTAGTTCAAAAGTCTATTTTACTGGAGCCCGTTTAGTTCTGTTAAGCTAATTTTTTCTCTTGTTTAAATGAGTTATATAGCTAAAGTTATTACTTATCTCATTTTACCTCAAGAACAAATTTCATACGTATTTGAACTTATTTTTTCACCTAAAATTTAGTAATTTGTGTTTCTTAAATTTACAAATTTTGCCAGTTAATTTAAACCACAATTGTTTTCAAACCAAGATTTTTTTTTGTATCTCCGTTGTCAGTCTTGTAGATGGCGTTATTTTCTCAAATTTGTTCTATTTTATAATATATAATAGGCTTTATCTAGGAAACTAAGCAAGATAGAGCAAAATGGATCAAAAATCGTTACTGAGCTGCCTCAGGTCAGATCCGGAAAGACCTTTTTAGTAGAAATTTTCTATTGTTTCATCTTACAAATTCTGTTGATTTAGTTAAATTCTTAACTACAACTGTCAACTCAAATTTAGTTTTTCTAAAATTTAGGTCACCTAAGCGGACTGTCATTGTCAAACTTCATTGAAAATTCTGTTTTCTTTTTTTCTATTCTATGTATATTTTTTATGAGTGTACCAATAAGTCTAATTTACAATTCCCTTGAATTATAAATTTCTTATCATTTCACTCTGGCTACTGTATTTAATCTAGAATTATGCATAACTTTTATACGAGACATTAGCATATTATTGTAAAATATGTACGCTGTAAATAACAGCTCATATAAAGTGTAAAATTAGCAAATAAATTGCACAAATGACGATTAAAAATATCATAAAATCTGCATTTTATAGTTTAGAAAAAAAAAAAACGTACTCATTGGTCGACTCATTGGCAGTAATTGTGATAACGAAAAAGGCCCGCCAACTAAAAGAGAATGTCTCCCTGTAAGCAGTCACCGATTTCAATGAAATGACCGGTACAACACTACACAAATTTTGACTTTGACCACTTGAAACACCATCACACATTTTTGTTGTCAGTAGCTCGAAATCTAATATTTTTCGAATGAAATAATTTACAACAAAATTACATTAAAATCTTCTTACATATTTTGAAACCCAATACAAATACCTTCTTTTGACTATTTTTAATTAAATCTTAAGTTAAGTTGTTCGAAAATATGCAATTAAAATAATGAAACAACTTAACCTAAGGTTTAATTAAAAATAGTCAAAAGAAGGCATTTGTATTGGGTTTCATTTTCAAACCAGCGCCCTCGTGTAATAATTCGATTTTAAAAAAATCCACATGTTTTAAGTTCATATTTTTTGATTTTTAGTGCATATTTCGTTTTAAGCGCATAGAGTTTTTACTGCATATTTTCGATTTTTAAGTTCATGAAAGTCCCTGCCCTGGTTATTATAATTTTAAAATTTTGTTTGTTGTCTGTTTAAAAAAAAATATTCGAAAAATTACCTAATTTTTTATATACAAAATAATTTCAATTCAAATTACAAAAATTTGAAACACGTATGCAAAGCCATTCAGACATGATGTGTTTGTAGTGTGTGTGTCTACATTTTGCAGATAAAACAAGAATTATACAATACAAAAACAATTTCAAATAAAGGAATGAACATTTATTTTTAAAGAATCTGTAGGTAAAATTCAAACAATTATTTTAAATTGACTATTAAAGTGTTCTTACTGATTTATCAGTTATTTAAACAACATTCAAAAATAAAAAACAAAATCACATTGATTTAAACGAAAAATAGATCGACTTTTAAATTAAGCTTCATTTCTTTTAAATTGTTTTTTTTTTGTTTTATACTGCTTTTAAATTGCATGCCAAAATAGGTACTTTCGATTTAAAATAAATCGAAAACTTAAAAAAACGTATTTTGGAGTTTTAACGTACACTCAAAAAAATAAGTTAGTACAAAAGTTAGTAAAACGTCTTGTAAATCAGGTATACTATTTTTTAGCAAATTTTTTTACTAAAATCATGTTTCAGCTAAAATTGTTGTTATACTTATTCAGCACTTAACTGATACTAATGCTTTACTAATATACTAATGTTTTACTAATTAATTTTGCTAAAAAAAATTGTGCTGATAAGCACATTAATAGTGTGGACGACAACCAGATTGAAAGATATACGCAGAATGAGGCAGATGTCGCGGCATGTCAAGATGTAGTAGAGAAGAGGGAAATGATACTAAAAGCACAACTCTAATAAGACATATAAAAAAACAACCATGGAAGACTTTTGTATCTGTTTTCATACATAAAACAAAATTGAGGATTAAAACAACTTAAATTTTGCGTTGTCACCGGCTTGTGAAAATAATTGTCTATTAATAAAATAAAAGACAAAAGAAAATATTTAAATTTAATATGTACTTCTATAATAAATGTTAATAGATTAATAATCTAGTGTAGTCAAATTGCAAACAAACATATACAGACATGTAGACAGAGTAAAGCGAAAGACAAAGACACACAAGTTAGGTTCCTTTTTTTTATTGCAAAAAGAAGGGTTGTTTTTTTCGTTTCGTTTGTTTTTGTTTATTTTTTCGTTTCGTTTCTATAATTATCTTCGGCAGTTGCGTCTTTTAAAAGAAAGCATCATTTAGACAACCATTGATGTAAGTAGTTGAAAGAAAATTTTTGTTATGTTATATATATTTATTTCTATATATTTTCAGATATTAAATTAATTCATGTCGTCAATGTGGGAAAATGAAAATTGTTATATTTCGTTATTATAGTAAATTATTTTTAAAAGAATCACAAAAATATGTTTTATGATTTTCAGCAAATATATTAACTAAATTACAATTTTTTACAATTTTTTTGCGTTTTTTTCAGTCTACTAAAATTCAGCAAAAATTTATTAATTTTTAGCAAGGCTTTTTTATTTGTAATCTACTAAGTGTTAGCAAAACTTTTGCTGAATCTACTAATTTTGTTGTTAAAAATCAGCTCGCTGATTTTCAGCAAAAGATTTTGCTGACATTAGCAATTTTTTGCTAGCACCCTCCTGACTAAAATTTTGCTGACTCAGCAAAATTTTTTGCTGACTTTGCAAACTTTTTTTTTTGAAAGTACAAACTATTTATAGAGTACGTTTGTATATAAAAACAAGTAAAAACAACTTTTATACAAATTTGTGCAATTTTTGACTCCACCTTAAAAAATAAGTGCGTAATATTTTTTTCTGTCTTTTACAACATATCCAAGTTTTATTAAAATCTGCTAATTAACCACTGTGTAGTTCCTTGTAAGTTTTTTTTATAAATCCCAAATAACGGACGTAGGGCCACATTAGGCAACATTCTCTTAAATTTATCGAAAATCGCAAACTATCCCTTGTCGAAGTAAAATTGAAGGAAAGTTTGTTAGTTTTTACTGGTTTGATAAAACTTGACTTAACTATTAAGTCTGAAATTTATACTGTGGGAAAATCAATATTAAGCTTTAAATGCACTTGGGGCCAAAATAACACGAAATATTTAAAATGATAAATACACTGTGTGATCAAAATATCTTCAAAAATATCAATTATGATTTTACAGAAAAAAATCATCGAAATTAACACTAGCAAACACTTGGAGTCAAAATAACCCACACTTTTTAAAATTATAAAATACGCCAAATACACTGTTTGATAAAAAACTATCTGCAAATAAATTTAAAAATCTTTTAGTTGTGGATTTTACAGCAGAAATCATTTAAATGTATGCGCCCTATTAATATGCTAAGCACATTTAAGGGTTAATTTCAATGTTTTTTTGTTTTAAATTCATAATGAAGATTGATTTTAGTTTATTATGCAAATATTTTTATAAAACGTTAGTTTTTAACATTCAAAAAATTGTGGGTCATTTTGACCCCATGTGGACATAGTATGTAAGGGTTAATTTTAATATGTTTCTTACGAAATAGATTTTTCACACTTCTGAGTATATTTAAGTCAAATTTTATCATATAATAGTTATATTTCGATAAATTTTTATAAAAAAAACCCCAAATCACCAGGTTGTGCAATTTTGCTAAAATTTTCTCGATGTATATAAAAACAAAAAACTAATAAAACTGTAAAAAATATTACTTGCGCCAGAGTAAAAACCAAAAAAAAAAAATGCCATGCTATTTGTTAGGAAAATACCCTTACCACGTGTTTGATTACTAAGAAGACAAGAATAATGCAAAATTGGTGATTAATACGTTTTTTTTGTTAAAGCTCTGCCTATTATGGAGGCGCTAGCTTTTCTAAAACTTTGGGTGCTGATGAGATCTTTAGCCAGATCGAAATACTAGTATCAACCTAGCTAATATGTTAAATTTGCTTTATTTTTGTAAATATACGGAGGTATATAATATACGGAGCTCGTTATAAATTGAAAATAACATAAAAATAATCTCGATGTATATAAAAACAAAAAACTAATAAAACTGTAAAAAATATTACTTGAGCCGGAGTAAAAACTAAAAAAAAAAAAAAATTTATCAAAATACTAGTATCAACCTAGCTAATATGTTTGATTAGCTTTATTTTTGTAAATATACGGAGATTGAAAGCTCGTTATAAATTAAAAATAACATAAAAATAATCTCGATGTATATAAAAACAAAAAACTAATAAAACTGTAAAAAATATTACTTGAGCCAGAGTAAAAACTAAAAACAAAAAAAAAAAAAAATTTATATAAATAGAACAATTTTTGGTCTTCAAAGTTTAGTAACGTCATGCTGCCACATGTTTGATTACTAAGAAGTCAGGAATGGAGCAAAATTGATGATTAATATGTTTTTTGTTAAAGTTCTGCCTAGCTTTTCTAATCTTTAGCCAGATCAAAATACTAGTATCAACCTAGCTAATATGTTTGATTTGCTTTATTTTTGTAAATATACGGAGATTGAAAGCTCGATATAAATTAGAAATAACATAAAAATAATCTCGATGTATATAAAAACAAAAAACTAATAAAACTGTAAAAAATATTACTTGAGCCAGAGTAAAAACTAAAAAAAAAAAAAAAAAATTATATAAATATAACAATTTTTGGTCTTCAAAGTTTAGTAACGTCATGCTGCCACGTGTTGATTACTAAGAAGTCAGGAATGGAGCAAAATTGATGATTAATATGTTTTTTGTTAAAGTTCTGCCTAGCTTTTCTAATCTTTAGCCATATCAAAATACTAGTATCAACCTAGCTAATATGTTTGATTAGCTTTATTTTTGTAAATATACGGAGATTGAAAGCTCATTATAAATTAAAAATAACATAAAAATAATCTCGATGGAAAACAAACAAAAAACAAAAAACTAATTAAAACTGTTTCCAATTAAAATTTTTAAATGAACAGTTTCAAAATGCTCTGGGACCGAATTACGGCATTCGTGATCGAGTGAGCTTTCGTATCGTTTAAAATTTCGTAACGTATCGAATGAATAGATTACGGCAATCGAAAGCTCACGTATCGAAATTTATAAAAAAAAAGTAAAAGATTGTTCCTGTTGGAATAGAATTAAAACATATGTGTTAAGAAGAAAAAGAAGCTAAAAAAAAAATAAAAATTTGGCGGTAAAAGGAATTATTCTACTTTTTATAATAAATACAATAATTTAATAACATAAATGAGTTATTTTTTAGGGGCTTTTTTCTTAGAGGCTTTTTTAAATGAAATTTTTTTTTTAGCGTTAAACTTTTGGTCAGAAAATACCTTAAAATTTAAAATTTTTTTATCGAAACCAAAGGTCTTTAAAATGTCATTCTTACCTTTCGCCATGATTTTGAGTCTTTAAGTGGCGGTCCATAAGTATTTAACGTTACTGTAAGCTGTTCCCACAGTCTTTTTGACATAGCTTTCCCTTGGCTACAATTAGGAATTATATTTTTGGCCAAATTAGAATGTTGGACCATAAATTCAGCCATATAATCCTTTTGCTTCTTATTTATTTTATTAATATTGCTCCTAAATAAAACATAATTTTAGCTCACTTTTAATTAAAAAGTCAAAAACTTACATTTTTTTTTTTTTGCACAGAGAGAGTAAGAAGAAAATGTTTTTCGTTCGCAGTTTACCTAACGAGTAACTTTTCGATAGCAAGCACTCGATAGCGTACTCATTAGCGAAAGCTATCATCTCAAATTTCGATAGCTCTTACTCGATATCGAAAGCTGTAATCTCAAAAACAAAAATGACGAGCAATTTTACTCGTTCACGAATGCCGTAATTCGGCCCCTGGTTTTTGTTCAGCAATAGTAAACATATATTATCCTAATGACGAAATTATGGCAATAACTCAAATTTTTCTAAATTTGTAATCATTGAGCATTATATTAACCCTTAACCCTGAATCGTTACCCTTAACACTGACAGGGGTTAATTAAAGTTCTTATCGTTTATCAACTAACTTGCCTTTTTTCATGTTATTCAACATCAGCAGTCAAAAATACATTTAAAATCCTATTACATAATTTAACACTTGTTAAACTAACACAAAACTGAGAGTACTTCACTCATACAAAAGATAGCAAATAAATAAAAGATTCTCTACAAGATGCTCTACAAGATTCTCTACAAGAATCTATAAGAATCGTATAACAATATTAAAGAGTTAAAAAAAAAGAATTTAAGAAATTTAACAAAAACAAAAACAAACTTCTACTGACAGAAAAACACAAATATTGCAAAAAAAACCTATCTCTAAATGAAATTGAAACCAGAATTTTTTTTTTTTAGTTTTGAAAAAAAAACTGTACTAAAATTAAATCATGATCACAAATGATTGTGCAAAAAAAAAAATAAAAATAACAATACAGAAAAGATTAAAGTGTCATTGAAAAATATTTCATAATAAATTTCAAAACTAAAATAATAAAATTTAACCCCAAACGTATTAATAATGAAACCCAATTTAATAAATTTGAACATAAATACAATAGCAGGTAGAAAAATAAAAAGAAAGGATCGATCCTAAAATAACAATAAACAATGCAAAGGAATTTGAAACCCTTCAAACAACCATAAAAAGCATGTAGTTTTTTATAAGACCTGTATGCTAAAAAGAGATATCAATATGAGAATAAGGGATAGAAAAAGCTACCCCCAACAAGGATCTCTTGCAAACAGGACAAGTATAAATACCAGTCCTTGTTCATTACAAAGTATTATTCAATCGTTTACTCTGGCTAAAGTAACATCATCTTAACATAAAACTCTCTACAAAAAATGGCTTGCATTTACAACAACTCCACCATCAATTCAGCTTTCATAAGCATTGATAAATCTTCATTGACTCCTGCCTCAAATATTAAGAAACTCTTAAAATCGGTACGCAAACTCTTCAATAATAATACTAAGAAATCTTTAAGCAACACCATCATCACGAAACATATGATCTCCGGCCCTGTAGTCATTTCAACATGCATGACTGAAGAAGAACATCAAAATTGGTTAAATGAACAAATTGAAGCTGTTGAATTCTAATTGATATGAATTTCATTATCCTTTAAGGCTTTGAGTTTAAATCATTTTACAAAAAGAAAAGAAAAGTATTTTAAATACTTGTTCGGATTTCTCTTCTCTTTGAGCAATACAAAAAAAAAGGATCTTGGTTAACCGGTTCCTAAGCAAAGAAGATTTGGGTCTACAACTTGAGAAATTGGCGGCAAAAGGTTGCAACAATGCTTCTTATAACAAGCATTAAATAGAAAAAAAATTTGTAGAAAAAATTTATAAAAAAGATATGCAATAAAAAAAATTATTTAAAAAAACTTAAAATTTGTTTGATTTTTTTATTAAATTTAAATGATAGACTTAAAAATTTTCAAAAAATTTTTTTTTAATAACTCCTTGAAACAACTTTAAACAAAAATATTTTTATAGAGATTTACAAATTTTTTCACAATAGAATGATTAAAAAATATTAAACATGTTTTCCACGAAATTAGGAATTTGAAAATAGTTAAGAATTTATTTAAATTAACAAAAAACTAAATAAAATTTTCTAGAAATTTTTATATTCAAAAATATTGAAGAACTTAGCTGTCTAAAAATATAAATGAGAATCCCAGGAAAACTTGCTATTACCATAGAATGGGAAATGGAAGAAGAAAACAAGAATCAGAAGTACTTATAGTTGAGGCCAAGAACACCTGATTTTAACGTAGGGGTGTCATAGGAGGCAAGGCCTTGCCTTGTGCTTACATATAGGGACAAAAATAAGACGTTACAAAATATGTAGTGAAATCACCAGTTACACATAAGTACTTATTTCATTTCTTATTTGTAGCATCAAAAGTAATGCTTAAAGCCATTATATGACGTATTACTTGTAAGGATTTTAATAAGTAGTTATTTATAGGTGCAAAAATAAGTACGTATTAACATGTACCTAAATAAGAAGGTATTAATAGGCAATAAAATAACTAGTTATTAATAAGGACAATTATAACTAGTTATTAATAGGTCCTAAAATAACTACAATTGAATAAACTTAAAGAATGGTTTATCGTAAACCAACCAACGGTAAAATGTGCCAACAGCCTTTTAAAGATTTTAAAACATGAAAAGCTAGATGTACCTATATCAGTTTATGGGCTTGTGGGGAAAAAACCTCGTTGCCAAGAGCGCACAGTTTCCCCAGGTAAATATGTCCATATTGGATTAAAGCATCATCTGGAAAATAAAATAACACTTATAGAAAATTCATCGTTGGAAGAACTTTTTATTGATGTTGGAATAGATGGCTTGCCAATATTTAAGAGTTCTGGTGTTGGATTGTGGCAGATTTTGGGACAAATAGTTAATATTCCAAATAGTGCAGTTTTTATAATTGGATGCTATGTAGGTCCAAAAAAACCAATCGACATAAATTGCTATTTACATGATTTTGTTAATGACTTTTCTGACTTGAAGTATAACGGATTTTTGGTTAAAACCAAACTAATTCAACTGAAAATACGTGCATTTATTTGTGACGCTCCTGCCAAGTCCTTTGTGTGTGGCATAATGGGGCATATGGCACTAAATGGATGCCCAAAATGTCAGCAAATCGGTCAGAGAATTGACTATGTCACAACTTTTTCCACAACAGCCGGCGAAATGAGAACCAACGAGGATTTTTATTTCTTAATTTCTTAATTTCTTAATTTTGTTATTTACTAAATAAGCTTTTGTTTTGTGAGAGTCGTTTATGTATAACTATATATTTGTTTGCTTAAATAAATTGCATTTAAATTATTAATTATGCTATATTATGAATCTTTATAAATATACCTTACAAAAAAGTAGTTACTTATTACCTTACAAGTACCTTATTTCTTTGGCCCTTCCTAATAAGCAGGTATATAACACAATATTAGTAAGACATAATTGTTTAGCTTCCAAAATAAGTAGTGATGTATGTTCATATCAGTAAGGTATTATTTCAGACCTTCAAAATAACAACAAATGTAATGGATAGTCATTACTACGAAAGGTCTGAAATAAGTGATAATAAGTAACTTATTATTTTTGCTATTCCAAATAAGCAGATATTTAACACAATATTAGTAAGGCGTTGTTTTTTATATTACAAATAAGCAGTTACATATATTCATATTAGTAAGGTATTATTTCGGACCTTCAAAATAACAAAAACTGGTATGGATAGTCATTACTTTGGAAGGTCTGAAATAAGTCCTACCTATTACCAAAGTTTTGCTGGGATGTATTGGTGATTTAAAATAAAAATATCTTTTAAAGCTCATTTTCCCACTCGAAATTCCACATATTTTCTTTTTTTAATGCATAAATAAATTTTTGTTGGAAAAAAAATTTTTGTAAAATATCAGTGTAGCAATTTTATGAAACACTGCGTCATGAACCTGTTCTCTGGAATGCTAACATGAAACTGATAGGATTTGTTTGCAGCGCTGCCAACTTCGGCGATTTGTCTCCATTTTGACGATTTTTGAAATATGATCAAATAACAATTGAATATTTTACAAAATTTATTGTATGGAATATTACGATTTTTAAAAATGCTAGGTTTTTTATCGATTTTTTGAATTTTTTTCTTTACAATCTAATTTAAAACATCTAAAATGATCTCAAATGGAACAAAAAAATATTCATTGCTTATAAACATCATATAAATTTCATAATTTTAAAAGATTTATGTATTTAAATTTTATTTAAAAAATAACAAAAAGATAAACGCATTTTTTATATATTTTAGGAAAAAATATTCGAAAATTGTATATTTTTAAAATTTTAATAAAATCACTAATACAAGAGCGATTTTCCACGTGTCTGAGTGATTATTGCTAAATCAATATTTGCCTTGAATGGCAATTGTTTGTAACCCGAAATTTTGAGAAACCAAATATCAGGAAAAACATTTTAAATTAACACTTCGTCATGAAATTGGCAGATTTTAAAATAGGTCGGTAGTTTTAAAATTCTATTCCTCGTGATCAGTATTGGGAGTTGTGTTTTTAAGTATCGGATTCGTTTGTAAATAAACTAATAAAGATAACATCAAAATAGTGAAATAATTACAAGTTAAGTAATTAAAGTGAAGTTTTGAGTACAATTTCTCTTTTTTTATTCAAATACAAGGAGTATTCGGAATAACGATTTTTGACAATTTCTCATTCTCAATATGACGATTTTGACGATTTTTTTCACAAAAATTGACGATTTCTTAACAAATTGGGTTGGCAGCACTGTTTGTTTGTTTGTTTTTTACGCTCTCTATTGTGTGTTTTGTTGACCTTCGGATACGTCCACCAGGGAATAGTTTGGACAGCTTTGATTTAAATTAACAAAAAAAAGGAAGAACATTTGGAATCACCAATAACACTGTGCTACAATGAAAATATACTTAAAAAGGGACATAGTGCTGGTTGAGTTAATGCAATATCAAACTTAAGATATATTAATATATTAATATATCAATATATAACATATATGTCAACTAGGATGTTCTTTCAAAGATGAGTTGTCGATTTTCGTTCATTACATCTTCATTTTCTCTTGTGAATTATATGGAATAAACATATTCTTCAATAATTATATTCAGTAAATCGATCTTTCACTCAAAAAAGTTTGGCAGCAGAATCTACTGAAAATGGCAGTTAAAACAACTATAAACTCAGTTAGTTAGAAAGGGGACAAACGTAATTATCGTTTAAATAACAAAAAATTACGTTGTTTTTACTGTTTGAAAAACAAGTTTCAAATGTAGTAAAAATAACTAACAATGACGTAAAAATAACTGACAATATTTTAGTACAAAAATGTTTAAACAACTTTAAAAGTCGGTAAAAAGTACTGTTTTCAACGGTTATTATCTCCGTGTTTTAAAAATATTTTATTAATAATTTATTTAATTTATTTATTAATAAAAAAAAGGTATTTTCTTAAATTACAATAAAAATTTGTATTTTCTACATCCAACTAAAATGCATAGTCAAAATTATAAACGTTAATTCAGTTTATGCATTGGAGATACTATGAAATCTTCTAATTATTAAGTAGTGAGATCGAATAAATCCTAACACAGATTTGCACTTATAACTTTTTTATGTTTAAAATTAGGGCACTAAAACTGGCAAAAAAAGCTCCTTTACTAACTTTTTTCAGCTTCCATTTGTAAACAATGTAATGTTCCGCTTTCGCTAATAATTTATACACATTATCTGGCGACTTTTTAAAAGATAACTTGATTCAAAAAAAAGTTCACTTTTAAACATAAAAAAAGTTATAAGTGATAATCTGTGTTAGGATTTATTCGATCTCACTCTTTATTTGCAAACTCTGAACATATCAATAATAACATAAATAAACTATACGAGCATTTTTAAAAACTCGGCATAATCTTCTTAAATTTAAATTTAAATAACTAACTAACTACTAAAATAACTGCTTCAAACAAATGTTGCAAAAATCCAGTATTATTCTTCAGTTGCTTTTTCAAATAATTGTCATAATAGTTTTTTGTATTATTTCATAGAAAAACAACTGTAATTGCAGTTAAAAACAACAACTACTGATTTCTACACAAACAACTGTCATGTAGTAACTGTAAAACTTTTTGGAGTGTTAAAATGTCTTTAATTTGATACAAATTTTTGTATAGTTTCTAAAATTTTTGACAACACCTTTTTAATCCTTAAATCCTAAATTTAATTAAAATCTGACCCTTGGTGGACATCGATGGAATTTTGCTCAAGGAACAATATTTGTCCATCCTGCAACAAAATCTTCCTGATGTAGTGGAAAAAAATGGGTCTTGCTGCTGAAAAAGCAATTTTTCAGCAAGACAATGACCCCAAACATACCGCAGATGTAGTGAAAGACTGGCTCAAAAAGCAAAAATTTTGTGTGATGACGTGGCCTCCACAATCTCCGGATATGAATCCGATCGAGAATTTGTGGAATCACGTCAAATCGCAGCTTGCAAAATATGCCAGTCCTCCAAAAGGCGTGAACGAGTTGTGAGAGTGGACGAAGGAAGTGTGGGAGGCGATTCCTCCAGAATTTGTGCAGAGGTACACACAAAGTCTACCTAATAGCTTCCTTGAGCTTTAGAAGGCAAAGGGTTACTGGACCAGTTATTAAAAATATATTATTGTTTTAAAAATATAAAAATAAATAGTGAGTGCAAAACTGTATCATTTGGATTTATTTGCATTATGCCTTCGTGTATTTGTTGTTGTGATCAGAACTTAATAAAACCTTTTTGAAACCGAGAAGACACTTGTACAAACATAATACATATGAAAAATTTGATTACGTTTGAGTAACATTTATAAAAAGTATAGGTTGCTAAAGTGATAGTTGTTGGTTTGTGCTCCTCAGTGTATATTAAATTTAATTTTAGCACCGTGTTAATATAACTTTGTTGGTAGTCCAAATAATAATGATACCTCATTATTATTTCCACAGTGGGATTTTTCCAACAAATAAATGTTAAGCCTCGTTTACACCTAAATGCTAAACACGTATTTAAAGTAGAGATGGGCATGTGAGTGAATTTTGACTCACATTCACTCTCTATAATTTTTTTCTACTCACACTCGCTCACGCTTGATCACACGTGATTCACGTCAATCCCGAAAATCCACTGAATAAAATCTGACCGGAAATAAATAAAATGTAAAAATTAAGGTATATTGTGAATGTTGAACTCAAATTTGTTTTGAATATGTAATTTATCCATTATTTTTATTGCTTAAAATCTCAAAAATATTTAATCAGCGAAAAGTTTAAAGAAAACATTTATTAAAGCAGAAAAAAAATTAGTTTGATAAAATTCTACTCTCGCACACTCACTCACGAAGATTTTTTTATACTCACACTCACTTACGTTCACGTGAGTAAAATTAGGTTTCACCCACATTTACACGTCATCACGCAAATATTAATGTTCACAATATTCTATTACAAAAGTTCTCTATTCTTTTTAACTCGTTTTAACTAAACTCGTGTTTTGCATTTGGGTGTGAATACCATATAAGTATTCTTTTTATAACTTTTCCTCTCCAACCCCATAACAAACAAGCATCTGGCAGCACCTTTAGTCGTAAATTACATCAACTCGGGAGAATTTTATTAAAATTGTAGTGTTAAAAAAAATATATATTGAATTAAGTGATTTAATTAACAAAATTTATACATTTTTTTAAATAAATTAATTAAATAAGTCCTACATTTTGTAGTAAATAAAAAAGTATATCAATGCAAGTGATATCTATTAAAATACTACACACAACAAATTGAGGCAGCCTCTTGTTGCCGAGTGATGTGTTTTGTTAATTTAAGTGTTTAATATGTACAAAAATCCAGATTTTTGTAAATAATTTAATAAAATATTTGTTAATACATAATTAAATTAGAAAAAAATTGTCCCGGCAGAGCAAAATCATTCAAATTACAATTTGAGCCTCCGCTGGCCAAAGTATTGTGTAGTTGTTGTTTTTTTTTTTTTTAGTAGAGCAAGTGCGAGAAAAACATGTAAAATATAAAAACAAACAAAAAACGTCACCACTAGCATGGTAAGTTGTTATTGTTTTTTACTAGTTAACAAAATCGATCGTGATATTTTTGTTCAATATGTTCAACTTATTATTGAATGACAACAAAAATACATACACTGAGAGAAATTTTTAGGTAATTCAAATTTTATTAGTTTTAATAAAAATGCGCTAATTTATAATTATACACCACTTTTCATATTTGCTGGGTCAAATTGAACAAAATTTTAAAATCATTATAAAAACGGTGACACAAAATTAACCATTTTTCATACAAAGAGTGTAAAAGATATTTTGTTACACATTTAAATAATACTTATAAAAAAAACTGAAAGCAACATAAATAAAGTTTATATCTCAAATTAAAGAAATTTTTGTCAAGTTTTTAAATTAAAAAAAAAAAAAAGTTTGCCAATTTTCCGAGACCGAGCTAATTTTAGCATTGTTAGTATAAAAGTACTGATCAGGCTTTGAACCATTTATTTTTGCATATATTTTGACTAAGTATTCAACATTAACGAATTGTGCTTATTTGTTCACATTTTTTCTCGAAAATGCCCTACCTTTTGAGTTAACATTTTTGCATTTATTGTTGGTCCGAGCCAGACATGGGCGGCGTCTAGGTTTGCCATATTTGAAAAGTGAAAAAAAAGTACATTGATGAAAAAAAAACAGTACTTTTCAAAAAAAAAACAGTACATTTTTGTATTTATTGTTAACATAACTTTTACTTCAATACATCACATATTTACTTAAAATAAGTTAATACACCGAACCAAATAGCGTAGGTAAAATCAACAAAAAATTTTTTGTAGATCTTTAACGAAATTTTGTCAATTTTTTTTTTAAGATTTAACACATTTTATTCAAATCAACAAAATTTCGTCAAGTTTACATCCTCTAAAGAAGTAAAATTGACTAAATTTCATAAAATTTACTAAATTTCGTCAAATTGGCTAAAATTATTAGTTTGGACGCCATTACTTTTTGCATTGGGCAGTGTCATGACAAAAAAATTGTGTTTACAAACATCCATTGCTTGAAAAGTAAACAAACCAAACTTATATATGTACAAAGAAACAAAGTGGAATTAATACAGGGAGATTCAAAAAATTTATATAAAAAACTATTGTACACACGAAAAAAAACATGGTTAAAAAATATATATTCTTTGTATACGCAAAAAAACTTGTTTATATAAAAATATGTAAAATATACAAAAAAACAGTACAAAAACAGTACAAATCCAAAAAACAGTACTTTTGCGTACTGTTTTAGGCGTTGTGAATAAAACAGTACATTTTTCAAAAAACAGTACATTTTTCAAAAAACAGTACATGTACTGTTTAAAACAGTACGAATGGCAACCCTAGCGGCGTCAATGACATTTCACAATCATTCACTAGTGAAAATTTGAAATAATATTACTAATTTCAGACCTACGCTCACACTTGCAGGCTTAAACGCTTCCTTAGAAAATTTGTAAAATTTTGAATACCAAACATGGGGATTAGTAACAACATTTGGGTATTTAATTACAGGAAAATTACTCAATTACACCCAATTACATGAAATTTGGGGTACAAATGTAACTGGCCTGTTTTTAAATACACAAATATTGGTATTAAGTGCCATGTCTGGAATTGACAAAATTTAAAATGTTCCAAGCAAGACTTTAAGCCAACAAGTCTGAGCGTAGGTCTGAAATTTTTAATTATATGACAAATTTTACAAGTGAATGATTTTGAAATGTAATTGACGCCGCCCATGTCTGGTCCGAGCACCGAGTGGTTTACCCAGTTTTTCATACATTTCTCCTTTAACCTACATAAACCATTCTACTGGTTGTCAGGTGAAGACAATTAAGACCTAATTTAACCAGAAAACTGATTAGGTAAACTGATTACTATTTAGTATCAATATTCAGTATGACATTATATTTTATATAGATTTGTCTGTTCAAATCACTTTGTAACACATACGATTTTGAAAGACGACTTACAACTCCGTACTACATATAAAAATTTTTGTTTTCAAATGTATAAACAGTTAATTATTTGTAAAGGTCACTTTTATATCACTTTTATGAAAACGACAAAAATAAATCTGAACATCAGAATTAAAAAAAATATATTTTTTATTAGACTGTGTAACCGATGAAAGAAATTTGCTGAACCCAGTGTAGAAACGGTAATGACTTGAGATCGGAACTTCCTATAAATACACTTAGAAAAGAAAATATTAAAATCAAGTAGAAACATACTTCAAATAAATGAAAACGCTGTTGATTTACAACAAAGTATGTTTTTACTTATTTTAATTGTTTTATAATTAATTTTAACTTGTTATAATTTTTAGGTTTTAATAGAAAAATACTCGATTTAAGTTGAAAAATAATTAATTTTAGTTTACACATTTTTGCTTATCTGGTCTGCCATTCCATTTACACTAGAGCCCCGACTTGCGTCGTTAATGGGGACCGTAGAAACGCGACGCAAATCGAAACGACGCAAATCGAATCACCTTTTTCTATATAAATGCACAGAAATCTTATTTATTGGGGAAAATATTCAAAACAAAGCAAAAAATTTTGTATTTTTGATAACAACCATTTTTATTTATTTCATTTACTGCAACAAATGCTTATAATTATTATAAAGAAATAACAAAACAATAAATTAAGAAAAAAGACCTGTTTCGTCCGCATTCAAAATCTACTTAGCAGAATACCCTGTTTTTCAATTATGGCTTTCAGCTCAAGCTTAAACTTTTCTGAAACTACTGAATCTGCACTGGCTGACTCTCCTTTTAATGCCACATTATGTAAATTTTCCGGTGTTTTAAAGCGGTTAAACCAACCGTTGCTGGCTTCGAAATCATCAGAATTTCCGTTACTACTAGATGCAGTATTTTTCTTAAGGTCGGAGTATATAGAAAGAGATATATTTTTTATAACGTCCTTGCTCAGTGGCATTCTTCGCTTATTTTGATCATGTATCCAAATTGGAAGAAGGGACTCCATCTTAACCAATAAGGGATTTCTTGCTATAGTGTCTTGTTTAGATTGGAGTGTTGTGACAATTTCAGCTAATTGATTTATTTTATCACTGTCTCTGTTGCAAATTGTTCTTACTGTTGTAGGTGCTATTCCAAGAGCTCTTCCTATATTAACAGCCTTTTCTCCCGATTTAAAAGTTTTATTACGTCCATTTTAATTCCAAACTTATTACTTTTCTTTTACTTTGACTCATTTTTTACGTCCTTAATGTATTTTGGCGAATCACACACTAAATTCTTACCATAACCAGACAGTTGTTCTTAGCACCACTTATATAACAAAGAAAAGGGAATTCCCCTTATTTCACGCAATTTGTAAACTTCTTAACTTACAGGTGACGATCAAATGCTAAAAATGGTCATCCACAATGCTGCAGTAAAAAATTTAACCGTTTTTAGCGACGCAAATCGAAATCAAAACGACGCAAATCGGAAACAAAACGACGCAAATCGAAATCAAAACGATGCAAATCGAACCGACGCAAATCGGGGTCAAAACGACGCAACTCGGTCCGACGCAACTTGAAATTGCAACGACGCAAATCGAATTTTTCCAGTTTTAAAAAGCGACGCAAATCGAAACGACGCAAATCGGGACGACGCAAGTCGGGGCTCTAGTGTATTTTTAATTGTTGAAAGTAAAAGCAAATACACTTATAAAAAAGGTTAGTTCAAAAGTCTGTTAAATGGGTTCCAATTCAGTTGACCTGTTTTTTTTTTGCTGTTATCATTTAAATCAGTTATTTAGCTAAAGTTATTAGTTATCTCATTTCACCTCAAGAACAAATTTCATCTTTATTTGAACTAATTTGTTGACCTAAAGTAACTCATGATTCTCAAACTTACAAATTTGTTCATTTAATTTAAACCACAATTGTTTTCAGACCTTTATTTTTTGTGACTCTGCTATCAGTAGGCTATATCTCGGAAACTAAGCGAGATAGAGTAAACTTATTAAGTACTCTATATTTACTACATATATTACCGGCAATAAATATGAATCTGCCTCTGGTTAGGTCTAGAAAGGCCTTTTTAACAGAAATTTTCGGTTAATTTAAATTCTTAGTTAATTTAACTACAACTGTCAACTCCAAATTAGTGGTTCTAAAACTAAGTTCACTTAAAATTAGCAGACTGTTAAAAGTTAAAAATTCTGCTGGCGCAAATTCAGGTACTATTTTCTGTTGCCGGAGCTGAAATTTGAACTATTTGTACTGGCTTTTTTATGAGTGTATGAACTAAACTCGAATTTTTAAGAACTTAATATACTCTTTTATTTTTAAATAACTAACAGAAATTAACTGTTTTCGGAACTTGCCCGACGGATGCCTTGGAGGTTATGCTGGGGATCCCGCCATTGCATATTTCTATAAGGGAGGCTGCCAGTATGGGTTCCTCTAGACTTAGTGAATTCGGTGGCATGATGGGTGGCGACCTAAGGGGTCACATGAGGATCGCGCGAATCCTAATAGATGACCCGATTTCTAAGGTTGCGGACAAAGTGTCACCGGAGTGGGTCTTTGATAGATATTTTGATGTGTTATTGTTTGACAGAGACATGTGGACCAATAAATCCTGGGAACAGGAAGATGGTTCTCAGGTGTGGTTCACTGATGGCTCTAAGCAGTCGAATGGGAACACGGGTGCGGGAGTCTTCGGACCAGGCTTCCAGCGTGCCTTACCTATGGGAAAATATCCGTCCATTTTTCAGGCGGAGATTTGGGCCATTTGTGTCTGTGCAGTGGAATGCCTGCGAAGGGGAACTCGCAGATCTCGCATCTACATTCTTTCTGACAGTCAGGCTGCACTGAGGGCCTTAATGGCCTTAATGGCCTATAAGGTGTCGTCCGGGTTGGTCATGGAATGCATTCAGACTCTCAATAGGATCGGTAGAGGCAACTCTCTAACCTTGGGGTGGATTCCTGGTCATGAGGGGCATGAGGGCAACGAGAGGGCAGATTGTCTTGCCAACCGCGGGGCCCGAAAGCCCTTTATTGGTCCTGAACCATTGTGTGGAATACCTGCGGGGTATGTTAGAGAAATGCTCAGGGCATGGAGAGAGTCTGAATTCTCTGGTTACTGGGAAAACTCTCCTGGTCAGCGCCAGGCTAAAAGATTGATCTCTTTTTCCAGTAGGGGGTCGAGGCGACTCTTGTCGCTTGAAAGGGGGGGGGGGGTTTGAGGACCCTGGCGTCGTACTTAACTGGACACTGTAATCTCAGATACCATCTGCACAAGAAGGGTCAATCGGACACGGATTTGTGTAGGTTTTGCGAGTTGGTGCCTGAGACCTCGGAGCATGTTCTCTGCGAATGTCCCAGGCTTTGTGATAGGAGACTTAGGTTTCTAGGTGATCGATTCATTTCGCCTTCCGACATCGCGAACATTTTGCCTAATAGGATGATTGGCTTTATAGGTAGCTTAAATCTGTAGGTAACCTTAGGCAGCACAAAAGACCTACATTGGTCGCGGTGCATAGTGCCTTCTGATCTAATCTAATCTTATTTAACTGTTTACTGCAAATTTACTTTTTTGGTAGTTGTTTTTTAAAATACTAAAATAACTTTTCTAAACAACTGTTACAAAGTACAGTAGTATCCTTCAGTTTTTTTTTAAATAACTGTCAATATAGTTGTTTTATAATTTTTCATAAAAAAACAACAATAATTTCAGGTAAAAATAACTACTACTGATTACTACACAAACAACTATGATGTCATAATTGTAAAATGATTGAAAAAAATACATGGAACAAATAGTGATCACTCCTTAGTTTCGATATTAGAACAAGTTTCATAAAATGCTGGTTCCGTTTGACTTTCAAACATTTTATTGCTTTTATGTCATTATTTACACCCGCTTTAAAAGCCTGAGGTGACTCAAAAATTTTCAGTGAAATTCTTAAGAATCATGACTTTGCAAATGATATGTAATCATGACGTAGTTATTTTATTTAATTATTTACGTGCTAAAAATATTTTACAATCCAGTATTTAACAAACAATTTAAAATCTAAAGAAACCTATAAAAAATGCCGAAAATTTTCGCAGAATTTTATTAAAATGAAACAATAAACCAACATCATATAAGAAAAAGAAACATTAAAGTGTAAAGAGTGTCTAATTACAACTTCAAAGATCTTAATGAAATGCGACATTTACTAATCTATGAAATGTTTGTTTTACTGACAAATAAGGGCTGATATTGTTTCAGAAAATAACAACCAAAATATTATGAAAAAAACCATAAGAAAAATTCGCAAGAAAAATGTCGATAAAAAGGACTTTTAAAACAGGAATAGGAAATAAATATCAGAATTCGATGATTTAAAAAAATTCGAGGAATTTAAAAATTTTAAGGACAGAGTCTCACAAATTATTATTATTTAAACCTTCTCCTTATGTTTTTCTTTAAATTTAAATATCTAACATTTTGGACTATATTTTGTTTTTGAAAACTATAGGGGTTATTAACAACAGACATATCTGTAATGTTTACCCAATATCAAAAGGTTTCCTACTTTTTCATTTTATTTTCAATCATGGTTGTGATATTTACTATGGCACGTTCAGTTCCCTTATTTGAAAAGTATGTCTAACATATGTGGGAGATTTAAATTATCATTTAGTTTAATAGTTTTGACAAACATGTAAACAATATCCTGGTTATGTGCCATGACATGCTTGGCCAAATGATTAGCAGACTTAAAAAACCCAGCATGTCTGGTAGCAATAAAAGTACTTGAACTTTTTATTTTCTTCTTTTAATATTTCAAGCGCCATGTCATAAATGGCTCACGCACCAAATCATAAAACTCAAATCGAATGTATGTTACTAAGATGTTTTACATATGTTGAGTTGGAAAAAACGACGCTTAACAAAATCTAAAATTACTATAAGAATGTGATTGTAGAAGAAGCAACACATTTTTTTTTCTTCGTAAGTTTGGCAAAATGGAAAAATATTCAAAAAAAAATTTCAAATTGCCATTTGCAACAAAAACGTGCTAATTTTAAGAAAAATAACAATATTTTCTATTTGTAAGTCCAATCTTATCACAGTATGACAATTACTTTTGTATACCTCTAAACAACCTTAAAAACTCCCTTAGAGATTGTTTGGTAGTATTTCTAACTATTTCTAGGTTTGTCGTGTTAAACATTACACCCCATATGTATTATAAATGGTTAGAAGATTTGTTATAAAATCTTATTGTGTTTATTTTTTAGAAAAACTATTTCTGTTTTAATCCTGGTTATTGTTTTAAAATTTCCCAGCAAAACCTCTGTAATAGGTTGGTATTACTAAACATGTTGCCTGGTAATAAGTTAAACTCCTTAAACTCCCTTTCGCATTACTTAGCAACTATTGGTATTATTGACTTAACATTAGAACAGCATATTCACACGTTTAAATGATTTTATGTTATAATTAGTTCGTTTCTACATAAAATTTAATAGAATTAAGTCTTTACTAAAAATTTGACAATTTTAAAATAATATTCGGTCTAAAAATTAAACAATAAGTACAAAAAGTTTATTTTACCACCCAAAACTTATAAAAAATTTAATTTGTCAAATGTTTAGTTAAAAGTTTTTAAATTTTAATTTGATACCCAATATAAAAAGAAATATTGTTCAAGAAAAAAAAATTAATACATTTATACTGGAAGTACGAGGACGGATCAATAAGTCCGTGCCTTTTTGAATGAAACACAGTTTTTTTTTGCAAAAAAAAAAAAATTATTTTTCAACATAATATCTTTTAGCTCAATACACTTAGTCCAACGTTTTATCCAATTTTTGTATCCGTTCCCAAAAATATGATTTTTCGAGTTCCATAAAATAGGCCGTATGGGGTCGTTTTTTTTTTTTAATCCTCTTTAAATCGGTCCAATAAGTGGGCATAGTATTCGCCGTTTATTGTTTTTCCGTTTTGCAGATAATCGATGTGGATTATCCCGCGTGCATCATAAAAAACTGTTGCCATCACCTTATTGTCGACGATTACGTTTATGGTCAATTGAGAGCAAACGCGGCAGCCATCTTGCAGAAAGCTTTCTTAAACCCAACTGAACATTTCAAATCGAAACCACACTGCCATATGAAATGCCTATGGCAGCACTTTTACTCTTCGATCGGCCAACACCGTATCGTGGATTGGCCGTCCAGAACGTTCAGCGTCATTTGTACTTGTGTGACCACAACGAAAGTCAGTAAATCACTTTTTTACCATTGAAATCGATTGCGCAGAGTCCCCATAGTATTTATCAAGCTTTTCCTTGGTGTGATTCACGGTTTTTTTTTTGCAAAAAATAAATGTTTAATGAGCACTCGAAATTCACTTTTTTCCATTTTTAAAAAAATCCACTAGGTTGTATGTTTTGAACAGCTGTTAAACGCAAAGTAAATGACGGAATTTGCTCAAAATTTGACAGTAGTCTATTAACAGGTGGTACTTTATGGGATCAGTGTTGCATTTCATATAACTACTAGGGAAGTTCGAAAAGTCACGGACTTATTGATCCGCTCTCATAATATGTGTTTTGTATGGTGTAACCAGAATGGATATGCCCTTATTAAAATAATAGGGTTTGTAATAGAAAAGTAACTAAATTACAAGGCAATAGAAAGTTTTGCTGGGTTTATCTTAATTCTGCGAATTTTGAAATTTATTTTTTAACTGCACATGTGACATTTTTCTACTTTTTTTATGAATTGTTTGTAACAATGATTTTCTTTCGACTTAAAAACTATTTTTTTTTTGTTGACAAATACTAAATGAATCAAATGAACCGAAAAATTTTTGGGAAAAGAATTTTTTTAAGTTGGTCAAATAGCACGTACCATTAAACAATTTCTATGGTACAAAGCAATATTATGGCTCCTCATTAAAAAGGAGGTAATCAACAAAAAAATTTTTGTAAAAGAAAATATTATGAACATTTTTTAATTTAGGTTTTCAGAATTAGATCTAAACATTGTTACAAGATTGTTACTTTATCCCGTTTAATATTATATTAACATGAATTCCAAATTAGAAATTGACGATTAATAAAAAAATATGTAAACAAATTAAGAACTTCGAAAAGAAAATCTTTCTAACTACCTAACCAATAGTTGACGCTAATATTCATGGTAACAATGTTGGTAATCATCAGGCGTTTTGTATGGTGCATTCTAGGATAGGAGCTGATAAATGTATCTTGTTTCTAAATTTGTTGTCTGTCATACTGTAGATTAAATAGATGAATAAATCAGCATTTAAACGTAGACGGCGCCATACAAGACCTCTAATGATTGGTTTGGTAACCACGAATATGTGTTACCATAAACTATTGGCCCAATTGTGTTGTTTTCAAAGTTTTTCTATATACGAGAATGTGGTGTACCACACTCAGGCAACTTCTGGTTTAAAAATATGTAGTTGTTTGGGTTGTAATACAGTTTCTTTATTTTTAATGTAAATGTCAGTCATCTGTAGAACAAATTAAAATATTTACTAACCTTGTAGTTCATTTAAAAAAACAACCCACATCAAATGACTGTTTTATGATTTTACATTAATTTTTTACAGTTGTTTTTTGTTATTTAAAAAAATAAAATAAAAAAAATGTGCGCCCCGGTAGGCTAGTTGGTAGCGTGCTGGCTTATCTGTGCGGGGGTCGTGGGTTCGATTCCCACCAGAGGCACTGGTCTGTTTTCGCTACAACGCGCCGAAGGCCATAGTAGCTAGTGCTCGATTAGGGTAATAGTATATAATTTGTAATTATATGATTATTAATTAATAAAAATAAAATAAAAATTTCCAATTAACTCAACTTTTTTTATTTTTTACTACCATTTGGTTCATTTGCACTACAATTGTTAGTCATTTTTTGAACATTAAAAAACAAATGACAAACATTTACTGTAATGTAAGTCGTGAAATTTCATTTGTTTTCAACTACAATTGCAGTGGTCTTTACCTACATAGTATTCTAAGTGCATGAAACTATTGATATATCCACAGCTATATCTCTGCAGAAAAGACATGTAAAAGTACAGTTTAAAATGAGATATATTTGTATACAAGGTGGCGCAAAAGTAATCCTCCTATCAGAAAATGCTATAAATTTTGCGATTGGATCCTAATGTCAGTTCTGTTTTGACATTTGTGTAGTAAACACATGCGAAATACCGAAATACTGACCGCCAATCGCGTGTAACATACGCTCAAGCCATCCTTAATCACCACCAAGAGGAAGATGATTTTTCATCAAAAATAATCATGAGTGATGAGGCCCATTTCCATCTTAGCGGGTACGTAAATAAGCAAAATTTACGCTTCTGGGGCACTGAAAATCCGCGTGTAACCCACGAAGAGCCATTACACCCGCTCAAAGTTACTGTATGGTGTGCTGTTTTCGCTGGAGAAGTCATCGGACCTTTTTTCTTCGAAGACGTCGCGGGCCAAACGGTTACTGTGAATGGTGAGCGCTACAGAGCAATGATCAACGAGTTCTTTTTGCCGCAACTTGATGAATTGGGATTGGAAAACATGTGGTTCCAACAGGACGGTGCAACGGCACACACTGCACGTGCCACAACCGATATGCTGAAGGATGCATTTCCCGGGCGCCTAATCTCCCGTTTTGGCGATTTGCACTGGCCAGCAAGATCGCCTGATTTGACCGCTCCAGACTTCTTTTTGTGGGGCTTTTTGAAGTCGCGGGTTTATGTCAACAAGCCTCAGACTCTTGCAGCTCTTAAAGACAATATCCGTCAAGAATGTGAGGACCTATCGCCGGAAGTTTTGGCCAAAGTGATGGAAAATGCCATAAAAAGGGCTCAAATGACAATCAACTGTGGCGGCGGCCATTTACATGACATCATATTCTCGACTTGATGTAAAAAAAATTAAAATACCAAATAAAAATAATCCACAAGAAGAATCAAAGTTTTTCATTTTTTTTTTTTAATTACAGCCAAAAAACATCGGAAGGTTATTTTTGCGCCACCTTGTATAAGCGTTCTTAAATCGTCTGCATTCAAATTTTAAAACAATTTCAAAGTTGTAAAATAATCGCAATTTTTGACATTTTTGAAGTTTTGTTTCAAGGCACAGTTTTGAGTGATCCTTGAAACACTTGCCCCGTATTCATAAAAATCTTAATTCAGATTTCTAATACATTTTAGTTAAAACACGTGTTAAACCTTGAAACTTTATGAATAAACAAATATTAGGTTAACATACCTATTTTAAACCTTGTGTAACAGTTAATATTCATTTATGAATACAGTTTTAAGGCAAAAATTTGTGTATGAACTAAAATATATTTGAAATGCTGTTTAATATTTGGATGAATACCGGGATTAGAGTGTACCTTCACCCAGAAAACAGCCTCTGTTGTGGCCTCCGAGATTGTTGCCGATCGAATTCTGGCGGTTACGACAACTATAGTAACGTTAAATTATATTTTTAGTCGTTAAAGCTAATATTCAGTTGCCTAACCCAATATTGCATTCCAAATAAATATTGTTACGTCTCACAAAATTTTATTGAAATTAAAAAACTTTTTGGATTTTTCTGGTATTTAACCGTGACCTGCAGATTAATAGTCCACTGTCCTGCTGATTGCGCCACAATCACTTTTAATGTTCATTGCCTTATTTGCTATTTAAACATTTGAATATTTTATTTTAATTTAAAAAAACTTTTTGCGATTGACTTTTCCGAGATTTGAACTCGGAAGTTCGGACTGCAAGGCAAACTCTCTACCCACTACACCAACAGCACTTATAAATGTTGAGTGCTCAATTTGAAATTAAATATTATGGTTTCAACCGAATTTTAATCAATCCTTTTTCTAGGCGTTGAAAAGTTAATTTTTATAGTAAAAGTATGTTGTTTTTAATTATACTATAGTCGAGAATAAATAGACAAAAGGTCAGTAATAAACAAATAAGAGTGCTACAATGGGTCGGTTCGAATCTTTTATACCCTTCAATATTATTATATTTTTTTACATTTACGTTTAATATGACGTTGTTCCATAATTTATTTAATAAGATAGGAGGGTCCATAATTTATTTAAGGACCCCCCTATCTCAAAAAATCAATTGAAGGGTTTGTTGTAAAAATTTGATAGCCACATTTAATTTTTAGTTTGTTTTCGCCTTTGAAATGTTGCAAGAATGCAAGAAATATGATTTTTTTCAGGGCGTTTATACTCTACGCACTTGTAATAATTGATTAAACAAGATTCCTATCAAATATAATTTAATGAATGTATAGAAAACAGCGAAAATTCATAAAACAACAAATGTGGCTTATCATGTTTTTACAATAAGCCCTTCAGTTACACTTGCAATGTATTAAATATATCAGGACTGAATCGCCTCTTTTTCAATAAATGTTATTGATCCGTTTTATTTAAAAGGGAATACATAAAAAGGAATTTAGAAATGTTGAGGTTAAGAAGAAGAAAAAACGTTTTCCTCTAAAAATTATAAACACTATTAATTTTTAAATCAGACTAGACTAGTTTCTGCCTTTTTAAGAACAGGCTCATCAGTGATTTTCCATTTTAAATTGTATTATTATTTGTGTCTTATAATTGTCAGATTGTCTCTATATGAATCAAACCTGCGCTCATCTTACATTACAAACGTAACAATACCAAGTCATGACCGTTTAGCGATCACACCCAAGTATGGCCTCGAATCTAATGCAGCTAAATTGCAGTTTTCTTTCATATTAGCTTTTTCTGTTATTGTATATTATACTCAGAAGTGACAACACTAACAACACAAATATTCTATTTTTAGATTTTTGTTTATTTTTCTAGTCTCCTCCGTCACCTCCATTTCACAATGTTATTCCTATTATATCCACTAAAATATGAGGGCCAAATTTTGTCTGTTTTTTTGAAAAATTAATAACGTGAATAAAATCTGGAGGTTTTAAAAATTTTACAGGTCTAAAAACGGGAATGTCCTGTTCACAATATGGTGAAAGTCGGATGACATGAGTTAAAAAAAAATGATAATTTTCCAATATGCTATCATGGAATGAACGATGTGTATTTTTGTATGTATTTATAATAAACAAAATTGACACTTACGACTTTTTTTGATAATTTTTATGTTTGAGAGAAATAAAAATTGTGTATATCGTTAGGATATTTTGAGGTTATCGGTATTTTAGAATTATTTCGTTTGGGTATTTTAATGGTAACGGTATTTTAAGTTATTTCGTTAGGGTATTTTATGATTATCGGTATTTTCAGTATTTTCGTTAGTGTTTTTATTTTTAATGTTGATAATAGTTGCTTGAAACGGTATTGCATCGTTATCGGTATTTTATGGTTAGTGTTTATCAACCATGATTTTCATAAATTTTAAACTTTAATTCTCAAGTGTTCAACATATTATAAAAAGTGCTTTATTATTTCAATGTAGCCTTTTATTTATTTTGGACTTAAAAGAAATTTTTTTGAAAATTCATCTGGATCGGCTTAGTTCCCATGCATTGTTCAAGACATTCTTGAAGAGTTTATTAATTCAAAAAACTTCTTGATATTAAAAATTTTATGAAACTATTTCATTAATTGTATAAACGCTTCATTGCCGAAATGATTCATTAGTCTTGATTTGATTCTACATTGACTTTAATGAAACCTGTTTCATAGTTTCTATGAAAAGTTTCAATAACACTATGAAGAAGTTCATTACTGGAGTGAAGATTTGACATAAATCTTAAGAAAAAAACTTTTTACTAAATTAACCCATTAATGCCCAGACGTTTTTTTTTTAAATTTTGAGACAACATTTTTGAACACTCACTTATTTTCAGAGCATGCTAAATTGTAACAACTCTGCTCACAACTGAAGTTGCCAATTGGCATTAATGGGTTAAGGACAGGTAAAAATATGAATATGAACCAGTATTTTAAACAAAATTATGAAATTAAGAAATTGCCCAAAAGTAGATAACTATTATGTTAACGAAATTACGAATATGTAAAATACTTGTAATTTTTGTACATAATTACATAAATTCTAAGAAAAAAATACGTATTTCAAAGATGATTAAAAAGTCATTAGGATTTACATTAATGTGTTAAAGGAAGTAAATAAAGTATGTATTTTCCATGTATAGAAAATTTCGGAAAAATGAATTACAAAGCTTAACGTTTCTCCTGTGAAATATTAACTAAAATAAAATGAGCGTAGGTAGCTCATACATGGCACATAGTAGTTACTTTATACATGGTAAATAGTCAACCCAAATATGGTACATAGTAAATCCAATCTTTTAACCTCCATTTTTGCACGATTTTATCAAAAATCCACAAGGTTTATTTTCTCTAAATTTGATGATGGTTCAAGAAACTCATGCTTTAAATTTCAGGTTTCCAGTCAAAGAGTTTGAACTGGGGGTTGTCTTTTCATTTTTGAACCGGGTTCCTGTAAAAAATTTCAAAAAGTATGTTGTCAGGGAGTTCGAGAGTACTCCAGAAAATACTTATTTTAAGAGAGACTTATTCCCTTTTTAAGCCCCTTTATTACAGCGTTACTGGACTGAATTTCGAAAAGTAAATTATTAGTTAATAACCAGTGACAATAAATAAATATCTTTAAAATAATATAATTTTGCGTCAGCACTAGCTATTTTTGTCTGACGAAGTCATTTTTATAGGCGGTCAAGCCTACGCGCAACTAATTATTTTATTACAAATATAATGTCTTTTTGACAACTACTTATTTTTTAATTACTGATGTTAATAATTCTTATTATTTAAAATCTTGTAAGCACATATTTTTCTAGTTGCTTATAGGTATACTAATAACTAATTATTTGGGTAACCACTTATTTTTTTTTAATGCAAAAAACGTCCTCGTCGAACAAAAATAATAAGTTTTGACACCGAATTATTTACAGTTGGCCTTTATTATACTATGTACTAGTAATGTGAGCCCATTAATACTACTTAGTAATGAGAGCCCTCGAAACTCAGGGTACGTGTACTTTAAATTTCAGGTTTCTAGTCAAAGGGGTTTGGCCAGACCTCTTTTTGCCCCCTTACCGCCAGAAAATCCCGTCTTAGCGTCTGTTAACGCGAGAAGAGGAATCTACCTAGGGACGTTTTGATTTTTCGAACTCGAGTTTTTAGCACGTTCCGCATTAGAGATCTAGACCGTCGTCTAGGGAACACATATTTAAGATTTCTGGTTTCCATCCAAAGCGGTTTGATAATTTTTTCTTGAGGGAGAATGTTCCCTTTTTCATTTCATAAAAACACTTCTTGGCGAATGTCCTAACTTCAGCTTTAACTCATATTTTTATCATGTTACTGGCTAAGATTCCAAAATGTACCTTATCAGTAAATTAGCATATACTCTAGGTAACACATAATTTAAATTTCAGATTTCTAACCAAAAAGTTTTGGACAGGTTGGCAAGGGGGAGCCTTTTCGCCTTTTTTAGGCTTTCAATAATTTAAGCTCAAATTTTACGACGTTTCGGAGAAAAACATTGTAACTATTTAATTGATTTAAAAGCAGTGTCTGACCAAACTCACTTTTTTTGGCCGAAGCCGTAGCCGAACTTCTGTCAAATTTTCAATGTTCTGCCGAAGCCGTAGGCGACATTTTTAATTTCGTTTTTAATTTGTATAAAACGTAAAATTTAGAGGATTTTGACAACGAAATTAGTTTAAAGTAAAAAAAAAATATTTAAACATAAGTAAATTTTAAAAAAGCTAGTTCAGAACTTTTTTCAAAAATATGAAATAATCAGTAAAATTATTTTATTGAAAAAAATATATTACGAATTTAACACAAATGCTTGTGTTTGTACTGGAAGTTAAAGAATTTATTCTAAAAATGTACGCAATTTCTTAAAATACTCGGTTCGGCTAAAATTTGGCCGAACTCCGAAGCTGAATACTCGGTAGGACACTATTAAATAGTTTCAATAAAAATATAATTCACATTATAAAGAAATCGGTAAAATTTATAAAAAAAATCGCCAGAAACTAAGTCACGTTACGTTTTTAACTTAACTAGTTGAGTTAAAAAGATGATGTTTACAATTTAAACTTTAAGGCACGAAGAATGTTGATGAAGGCCGTTGCGGGCTAGAAAGTTAACTCCATTCATGCAGGTGTCAAAAAACTTTTTTTCTAAGTGTTATTTCTGTTAATTAAAGTAAATTATCACAAATAAAATTATAATTTTTCTGTTAATATGAAAAAAATATTCATGATCTTTCACCGAACTAACCAACATCTCACGTTTAGTAGTATTTTCATAAAAACCATTCATTATATATGTTTTGAGTGACAATTGAATAAATTTTGGAATATTTTAAACTTTGTGTATTTGAAAAGTCCACCGTTCGATCGGTCAGGTTTTCAAAAATTATATACTATCGATGAACTAAATTCTAGCAGAGAAATATATTTTCATATCATTTCATCAACAAAACAATTAAAAATATAAAAGATTAGACTTTTTTATATTTTTAAATTATTTTTAAACAAAGTTCCATCAAAAAAGGTCAAAAATTGATTTTTTGAACTAACTAACAATTTTTCCAAATTTTTTATACACGATTGTTGTCGTTGAATAATTTTACCCTTTCTAAATCACTGAATTATCTTTTTCCATAAAAAAATATAGCCGTTTAAAAGTACTGTGTCGAAAAAGAACATTGGGTCAAAAATTAATTAATTAATTTTAATTGAAAGAGAGTTTAAAGTCAAACAAAATTTTAATTGAAATTTAAATGGCAATAATTTTTGCTCTGTACATCGACTTAGTTATTTCCGCTGATGAATAAATTTTTTTTAATAGGGTCTTAATTTTTTTTCGATGAGTTTAAAACAGAATGACAAACTGATATAGTTGCCCTTTTGCACAGTGTAGTGGAGGGTATATAATATTTTACATCTACTAATTTGTTAACATTGAAACACAGAGACCAACAATAACTGCTATTTAACAAAAAAAAAAGTGTAAAACAAATCATACTTTTAAATAAAGAAAGTTATTGCATACCAAAATTATGCATTATTGCAAATATTTAATATTTTTCAATTTTTTTCATTTACTCTCAAAATTCTAGTTATATTTTTGGTTTTTAAGGGGCCCTCCAAATAACTTTTTTTTTTGAAAATGCTATAAAAAAAACTACTGAATATTTTCTCATATTTCTTTTTTTATTTGAAAGTACAATCCTTCCGGTTAATAATGGAAAATAATTTCATTCAAATGGCTGCCTCGGCTGGCCATGCAGTAGCCTACACGATCGGTCCAATTGAAACCAAATGTTACCAATATCCTCCTCTTTAATTTTTGTGAACAAAAATTCGTTCAACATGGCCCGATAACGATCGCCATTGACTGCAACGGCCACTCCTTGCTCATTTTCGAAGAAAAATGGCCCAATTATGCCTCTGGACCAAAATCCGCACCAAACAGTGACTCGTTTTGGGTGTATCGGCTTTTCAATGTATGCGTAAGCGTAAGCGTATACACAACCATATCCGTTCAGCGGAAGGATAAAACTAATTATCTGTCAGATCAGACATGAGCTAAGTGTTACCATTCACAAAATAAGCACTAGTTGAAAAAAAAAACGTTAGATGGCGGACCCTTTATTTTAAAATAATTTTCAAAAGTAATTTATTGATTTTTTTTTTGAAGAAACAAGTTATAACTTTTTTATATTGTAAATAAAATAAAAATTAAAACAGACCTGTGTTGTGGTCTATACGTTGATGAAATGTGTGTAAAATTATATGAGCAGTTCACAATGAATAAAAAAAAAAAAACTTTGTCTTGAATTTTTTTTTTTATAAAAAAAAGTCCATGATTTCTATTTGACATTTTCATTGTCATTTATATTTGAACAACCTTGTTTTTTCTACTGCCCTGTTGCGATTTTGAAACATTAATGTAATTATTTGCAAACATTAGCACTATAATTAACATAACATTTTGTGTTAATGTCTTTCTTTATAAACCATAAAAATTACAAGGTTCTTCTTTATTCCAAAAAAAATTTTCAATTCGTTCGAATAAAAACTGGCTCAAACAAAACACTTGTATTCTTAAGGATACAAACAATTAAAAAAAAAACAGGAATATCCTAAAAGAAATAAAAAAAAATCAGACAAGGTTAAAAAGAACATTTAACAAACCTTAAAATTTAAAATATTTGAATTTATAAAAGACAACATATGGTTAACAAGGGTCTAACACTTTCTATTTAACAATCGAAACTCAAAATTAAGGATTTAATTTTAAAAGATAAGCAATTTTTAACGGTCTGAAACAAAAAAAAATGCAAAATTTTCGTTAAACCATAGTTTTAAAACTATTTGAAATTATTACTCAAATTTCTTTTTGATTAGAATCACAAATTGTTGTTGTAACGATCCTTTTTAAACAATGAAATATTTGAAAAATCATTTTCTATGTTGAACCTTAAAAAAAAAAAAAAAACTATTATAAAATTTTCTCAAACTTTCCCACGGTTTGTACAACATTTTTATATTTTCTGAGGATTAAATTAAACACAGGTAGAATATAAAGAACCTTAACTACAAAAATTCCCTTGCACACGTGCAGAGTTTTTAACTAAACATAAAATTTCCAAAATTTACCTGCTTGGCATAATTAAACAAAATCGTGCAGAGCACGAGAATTTTTTTTCTTCGTAAAATACACTCCAAAAACTAATAGTAATTTAAAATCACCTGCCTAAATAACGAACTCTGATTGGTTGATATATTAAGGGTTGTTTTGGAAATTTTTGTATAAATACTGAGGCAAATTTCCAAACAGGCATCATTCTCTTTTGAGTATTGCAACCATAAGCATTAAAGTAAATTAAAAAAATCTTTCGTATCTTTTAAAATGGCCTACGAAATTTTAGTAAACTCTACTGTCACTGCCATGCCAGCCAACAAACCACAATATACACCAGCTAAAGCCTTTAAGAAGGTTTTGAAATCTGTACGCAAACTCTTCAAAAAATCAAATAAACATCAAAAATTCCTAAATGAAACCATAGCCGCTCATGACGTCGATGTTGACTATTCTAGTGAAGAAGAATTGGAAAATCAAGAAAATGAATTAAGAGAAGCCGCTCAAATCAACAACATAAATTGAACAAGAAAATTTGACGATAAAAATCTGTAAAGATGATATGTAAGAGACAAACGTTAACAATACAACGTGCAACAACACTTCATGACTAATGGCTTTAGAAGTCTTTAAATTTTAAGCCAAGTTGATAGCAGCAAAACAGCTTTAATTTCACTTTTAGTGGCTAAAAGTTTTCAGCAGAAACTTATTATCTCTGAGGATGCAAGACTTGGGGTTTAGAGTGTAACCCTTTATTGGAAAACTAAAACACTTGTTAAAATAGCTTTAATCAAAATGTCTTACAATTTTGTAAATTAGATTATAAGAAAAATATATAAAAATAATAATAAAAATTTGATAAAAAAAAAACACAAAACAAAAATCTTTTTAATTATTTCTTTAATATTTTCAGCACAAAATAATTATTTTTTTTTAAATTTTAGAAGTACACTGATAGAAATTTGTGCGTAGTATTAATGAATTCCTTCATTAATCCAATGAATTTTTTCATAAAAAGTCCCCAAAGAAACGTTTCATTGAGTCAATGAAAGGTGTTTCATTAAATAAGTTTTAATGAATGGTTTCATTGACCCAATGAAAATTTCATAAAGTATATGAAATTTTTTTCATTAATCCTAGCCTAATCGTTATGAAAGTTTCATGTGTTTAATGAATAAAATTCATAGTTTGTATGAACTATTTTCGTTGATATTTTATAATTTGCACTTTTTATGATTATTGTAGTATACAGATTACAAATTTTGAAAATAAAATTTTTTTATCCATAAAAAAGAAATATTTTAATTATTGTACTTTTTTTAAATTATGTATATTAAGAACTTTAATGATTGAAAAAATCGTTTAAATATAATTAACAGGCATTAAAATATTAAAAGCTGAACTAAAAAAACCAATTTTAATTTATTTCTGTTTTTATTCTTTTATTTTTACAAAATTGTTCAACCTTTCTTTACATTTTTTATAATTTGTGTTTAAAGATGATATTTTCTTATATGTCGGTACAAAATATGTAATTTTTTTATCGATCTGGATTGGAATTCTGTAGAACGATCGAAGATGATAGTCCACTTTTTGTAGTTAGTTACGACCATATTAGATAAAAATGTCAAATATTGTTAACAATGTTGTTAAAAAACATAAAATTATTATCGTTTAGCATAACGTTTTTGTGTAACATCGTCAAAACGATAACAATTTAGGTCTCGTTTTGAGCAAAACTATCGTTTTTCATGGATAATCTGTTCCCTGGAATTTAGTGACCAACTATTCAAATTCATCAAAAACTGTTAGCTCTAGTCAAGTTTAATAAAAAAAAATTATTTATATCAAAGTTTTGGTTAATTCTGTTTAAAAGAAATTTTTCAGTTTTTTTTATTTCAAAATGTTAGTACAAAAAAAATTTTTTTTCTTATTACAAGTCAAAATTTTTATTGAAAAAAATTTGAAAAGTTTTCATTGATTTAATGAATTTTTTTTTATGAAATTAGGAAAAAATCATAAAAAATGTTAATGAAAAAAATACCAATATTAATGAATTTTCATTCAGTTAATGAAATTGTTCACTAAACCAATGAATTGATTTTAATGAAATCGTTTCATTAATACTATGAAGGAAAATTCTATCAGTGTACAACTCAGTGATGCAAAATGTGGCAAAAAAGTGCCATTTGTGGCACTTTGAATTCTTAATGGCCCTGTGGTACTTTCTTATCCAATTTGGTCCTTCCAGTTCAAAATTCAACTAACAGTTTAGCTTCTCAGTTCGAGATAATAATATTTTTATGGAATGTTGTGAATGACTTCTATGCGATTAATTAAACGTTTTTCATTTTATTATTATTTATTATCTTTGAAATAGTTCAGGAAATCTTCAACGGTTTTGCAATTTTTATACAAGGTATTATTTGTCAAAGTGTCAAGTTTACTCGTTACGGTAAAAACTCTAGACACTAGAATTTTCGAGTTCTTTGGAGAATCTTGAAAACATTATTATTGAATCAAAATGCATATCAAAAGTTTCCAAAGATGTATTCAAAATGAGAACGGGGATTTTTTTTATAAAAATCGTATTAAAAATAGCATACAAATATTTTTATCTCGAACCGATAAACCGGGTTTAAAATTTTTTTAATGCAGAACAATATAATTTTTTATTATGACCAAATTTTTCACAAGAAGTGTCGTAACTAATTTTTAATTCACAAACAATTGTGTTTTTGGAGGATTTTAAAAAATATATCACATAATGTTATCGTAGCAGCGGAAATAATTGAGGAGTTTGCATAAAACATTTTGCTCTTTATTTCCAGAGGGGTTTATCTTGCATTTTTTATATGGTCTTCAGATGATGCTCTCTAAAGTACTATATTACTAATATTTTTATTAAAATAAAAAGCCAATGATGAAATTTATTCCAACATTTGTTTTTGGCCCTGTCAAAGATAGTTTGGCCCTTTTAAATTGTCAATTTGGCACTAAACAAAAAAACCTAAAATGCATCACTGGTATTACTTACAATACGAAAATTCTATTAAAAAGTACCCAGCAAAATTTTTTAGAACAGATTACTTTTCAACCTGTTCTAGAACAGCTTCTATTATCATCGGTTACAAGGAACCGGTTCTAGAATAGGTTTCTGGGAGTCAAAGTGTAAGGTTTCACTATCCCAGAACCAGTTCTTTAACTGGTTCCAGAACCGGTTCAAAGGCCTATGCGCTTGGTGCTCATTTGTTTTTGTAAAAACACTTAGCTATAGGCTGTGTGTTTTAATACACATATAGAGCGCTCAGCACTAGCTATTCGATTATACACAAACAACTTTGTCTTATTAGTTTTTTTGTCGTTCTTCACTGTATACACGCAAGCGCAAAGCAACAACACTTTCGTATGCTTTGCTGGTAAACATTGAAATATTTTTTCTTTTTTCTTTGTATGTATTAGTTTTTACAACAAAAAATATTGAATAAAAATTAGTTTTTCTTTAAATGTATTGGTGTTTGCTCTTCCATAAGGAACTTTTGGGCACTCCTGTAATATACTATAACTTGTTTTGCAACCAGTTCATTGGATTTTAACATTTTGCTGGGTATTCAACATACAAAATTTCAAATTAGAACAATCTTTACTACTCGATTACTAAATTTACTAATGAAACGACAGTTAAATTCAAATTTTATATGAGAAACAACAAAACATCTAACTGATAAAAATTTCAGTTAGTAGCTAATTAAAAACTTTCAAAATACAGCTAAAGCTACTAACAAAACTTTATTTATATTTTTAAATAAACTGATTTTTTTTTTGTAAATACCAATTCAAAATTCTAATCAATATACAAACACAAATTTAAATTCAAATGACATAGAAAATTTTTACTTTAAATTCAATTGGTATGGTAAAATTTTTCAAATTTCCCACCAAAAACTTTCTGTTAAAACCGTTACAAAAATTTAATTTTCCAGTCACGTTTTTAACACGTTTCCCTTAATTTTTTCTGAAAATTTATAGGAAATTATAACTTCCCACATTTTATTTTCCAAATTTTCATTAAGAATTTTAATTAGCACCTCTTTTGAGTACCTGTCCTTTGTTCTTAAATTCTATTTGAAAATTTTCAATTCTTTGCACCGTACACACAGAAAAAAATTTAGCAATTTGCCAACTGAAATTCGGTTACTAGGACTCAAATTGTGTTATTACAAATTTTAGACTGTTGGCACAACTTTACATTAGTTTTCATAACAAAGTTCGGTTAATTCAACTGAATTTTAGTTACAACACCCGCAATATTCAGAAATCGAATGTAAATATCGTTGTATTAACTGAATGTATAAGTTGTTAACATTAATATACACTTTTCAATTCTGTTATTTCTCTGTGTGTTCATAAAAGAATATCAATTTACATGTATTTTCGAATTAGAAGATTTCCAGAAAATCTTAGTCGATACAAATCTTGTATTGGGAAATATTTATTAAAAGTCTTATTAGAAAATTTATATTTTGTGTTATATCTTATTACACACTAGATGGCGCTAGGGGTATCAAAATATAAATTAATATCAGCTTGTTTAAAATATAAAAAAATATTTATTTAAAAAAATATAAAAATAAAATTTCGCGGCAAAAAACAATTTTAAATTAAAAACAAGTCGGCTGCGCCGAATTTTGTTTATACTCCATCAATTGAGGGAAAAAATACTGTTTTGGAAACAAATTAAAAAAAAACCCTAAAAAAATTGGAAAAAATAAATATTTATTTGCGGATAAATATTTTTCGCAAAAAGATTTGGAAAAAAAATGTTCTAGCATTTTTTAAATCGATATAGTTTTCACCGGTTTTTAGTGGTAGTGAGATCAAAATTAGAAGAAAAATGTGAATGAAAATCAATTGGAAGCACAAAAGTCGTCTTCCATTGAGATGAAAAAAATGGTTTTGAAAACAAATTGTAATAAAGTTCGCAAAAAATAGCTATAAAATTTATATAAAATTTATAAATAACTGTGTATTAAAAAGAAGTAAAAGCATTTAAGTCGCTACAACGCTATAAAATATATTGATTAAGAAAAAACGCAACAAAAAAATGTTGGTAATTTTTTTCCGAAAAATGTTTTATTCTCGAAATTGTTTTCGCTAAATGTTTTGTTTGCTTAAGAAAACGTTTTCTTTGAAAGCAAATTAAAGAGAAATAATTTCCCAAACAAATTTCTCCAATTTTTTTTTAGTTTTTTTTTTTTTATTTTACATTTTCACTCATAGCGTTTGAACCCGTCAACCGAGTTTGTTCTTTTTCAATACCAAACTGATTTTATAATTAAAATAAATAGTTAATTTGAATTACAAATACAAAACAACTTCGAAAAAAAATAAATTTACGAAATGATATTTCGGGGGAAAAAAAATTTATAATTCAAATATCTCTGAACTCTGAAAAAAAGAATCAGAAAAATCATTTAAATTGGTCCAGCACTTAGAAATATATCGGTTGAAAAAAATCACAAAAAAAAGTCTCCGGAATGTATATATTCGCCAATTTTTTTTTTAGGGGGGAAATTCTATTGAGACGAAAATTTTTTGATTTCGTTTGTAAGAAAGAAAAAACTTTAGAAAAAAAAAAATGTTTTTTCTCATGACTTTTGTTCATGTTAACCGATTTTGTTCTTTTTCAATACCAAAACCCTGTAACCCTGTTTCGGTATTGGCGTAGTATTTTATGTTTTTGGACTTTCTCAAAAAAGAAGAAATAAGTGGAAGCATACCAAGATAAAAAACAATATTTTTCTGGAAATTAATTCAAGGAAAAAAAATTACGCATAAAAAAACCTCACGGAAACAAAACTTAAATCAAAAAAATTAGGAAAAAAAAAATTTGATGAAAAAGTATCGGAAAAGATTTTGTCAATGGATATGTTTTTAGCGTTTTTTATTTTAATAATTTCAATAATTAAAAAATATGTAATAGCAATTTGAATGAACAATTTCGAGGTGATGTTACGTATTCACTAATAACTTTTGAAACCGTCAATCGAGTTTGCTTCTTTTCAATCTCAAACTTCCAAGCAAAACCACACATTACCAAATCATGGGCAAAGTAATGTATCGCCATAGGGCATCATGCATTACTTTACACGTTACTTCACTGATGAATTTTACAGGCGATGAGCCTCAAAGTAACTCATTACCTTGTAGAGGGTAAAGTAACTGGTGACTTATATGGTTACATGGTGGGAAAAAATAATGTGTCTATAAATAGATTTTCATAAAAAAAAATGCATACAAATTTTTGTTACTGATATTTTTTTTTAATTAAATAAATAACTTTTTTTTTATTAAATAAATAACTTGGTCATGCTGGGATTCGAACCTGGGGTCTCTGGTATTTAACAATTAGTTAGGCGAGAACTCTACCAACTGAGCTATCGATACATACAATATGTTATTGCTTAAAATGTAGATGAGTTGTTGTGCTTCGTGTTTTCGTTCGTGATATCAAAAATATACACCTTACCATTATGCTTACAAAAAATCACAAAGTAATGTGTCTATAAATAGATTTTCAAAAATATATATTAATAATTACTTTACGTTTATAATTCATGCATTATGTAATTGATGATCATTGTTTTATGTTTTGAAGTAATGTAAAAGATAATGAGGTCTCATTACAAGGTAATCCATGAGTGTTCAATTATCGGTAACTCATTACTTCTTGTTGGAAAATAATGATATAGGTAAGGAGTACACATTACAAGGTAATGCATTACTTTATCGCACCCATTACCAAAGTTTTGCTGGGTTCTTACTAAAAACTAGCAAAACCTGCTTTTATATTTCGGGTTTCAACAAAACTTGTAACATATATATTCTTTCTTCTGGAATGTAGGGTATAAAAATATTATTTAATAGACAATTTAAATTTTTGTATAAAGGACACATGTTGACAATAACTTTCGATTTCCAGCATAAGAGAAATGTCTTTAAAATCTGTTCAAACCACCCTATAAGATACTACCTTGTAAATGTATTTAAATTTCGCAACTTTTTAGAATTTCACAATATTTTGAAATATAATTTTTTCCCCTCATCCTTTTTTGCACTTTAAATTGCGTGTTTTAAAATTATCTTCATTACGGTGGAGCAATCAAATAAATCAGAGAGATGACTCATGACACGTAAAGAGAAATACAAAAATGAAAACACAATAATTATCCTTAATATCCTTGAAACCTAAAGTGGAAAAAACAGGTATGAAATCATACTTAAACAAAAATAACGATCATGATTTTTAAAATAAAAACACCATCAATTTTTAATGAGCCACCAAAATTTAAAAACTTTAGAAACTACTATATATAAAAAGAAGAGTTTCATAAGCAATAGTTTTTATAGCTAAACCATTAAATAAAGGATAGTTTTTATCTGTTAACATTTGAATTTAATTTATTGCTATACATTTTTGTTCTATATTATGAAACCTTTGATAAAAAAAAGTAACGTACACTTCTTTTAAACACTTGTTTAAATCCTTAGAAATATTTATGTATTATTCTTAGAATCACTTGTTAATTACTATCAACATTTACTCCTTTGTGTTAAAGAAAAAATATATAAAAAACTGTGATTGTTTTTCTTATTATAATAATAAAATATATTTTTTTATTTCAGCCACAATCAAAACCTCAAGAAAAAAGGATCATCTTCAAAACAGGTATAAACTTGAACTAACCTTATTTTTATGTATTTTTATGTATTTTTTTTTTATTAAAAAGATTTTTTTTGTCGAATACAAAACTTGTTTAATAATCATGACCAACATAAATAAGAATGACAACCTCAACCTCAAGACATAAAAAATTATTCGAAAAAAAACATACAAATAAAGGAGCCTTCTTAATAAACCCTTGCTTAACAAGTTTCGTGTGGATAGTTTTTAACATTTCTTAACAATAAATTTTAAACATGGCTGGTAACCGATTCGATACGGGTATCGGTAAGGGTAACGCTATTTTCGTTTATTTCGGTAACGGTTTTTTTTAGCGTTAACGGTATTTCATTTATTTCGGTAACGGTATTTGAGTTATTTCGGTAACTTCATTGGATAACGGTTTTACAGTTATTTCGGAAATGGTTTTTTAAAGGTAACGTTATTTTATTATTCAGGTAATGTAAGTGAACACTGATATTTTTAAGCTCCGTTGTTTGTGCCCGAATAACAATGACTGGCTAGTTTATGATCAAACTTTGGGAAGATATATCTACCCTATGGGGAATGGGACCGGTTCTGCGCGTGCCACAGGATCGGTCCCTTCGTGCCAGAGACCGGTCCTCTGCTAAACCCTACCCTATGTAAACAACTGGCAACTTTAACATTGGATTGTCGTAGGAGGGGGTCATTTGTCCATCTTTAAACCACATAGTGGCATGCCACAGGACTAACCAAAGATGGGCATACCACAAGACTGTCGCAAAACGAAAACTAAACAGCTTCCAATGGATAAAATTCTGGCCAACTGGCTTTTTCTTGTTAATAAGCATTTTGGTTAAGTGGCATGTCCTCCCTTTACAATTCACAGGAATGATAATTTTAGGACAATTGACACTGCTTTTATTAAAATTTTAAATTATACCAGTCCTGTGATAAGTCCTTTTTAACCAGTCACTTTTAGGTCTGTTGACTCCTGATTCCCCATAGGGTATTAACAGCGATTATTTTTTTTTGTTTTAACTTGCGCAATTATTTCGGTATTTTAGCGATAACGTTATTTTAGTTATTTCAGTAACGGTATTTTAAAGATATTGGAATTTTAGTTATATCGGTAACGGTATTTAACGGATAACGATATTTCAATTATTTCGGTAGCGGTTTTTTTTTAGCGATAACGCTATTTTAGTTATTTCGGTAACGGTATTTTAACGATAACGGTATTTTAGTTATATCGGTAACGGTATTTTACGGATAACGATATTTCAATTATTTCGGTAACGGTATTTTAGGGATAACGATAGTCAGTTGAAAGGGTTTGGAATCGATAACGGTATTTCAGCGGTATTGCCTGCCATCTCTGATTTTAAAGGTTAGAAAAATAAAGAGAAATAAAAAACCCATTATGAAAAAAAACACTGAAATTTAATATAAGGTTAGGAGATTATTATAAAAAAAAAGATCTTTTCTAAGGTTAACAACATCAATTACTTGAGGTATTAAAAAAACTTTAACAAAATTGTGTGTTCCCTCCCCTCTATAGGTTTTTTGTATTTTTAATATAAAAAAGGGTTTTTTGTTCGTATTATTATATGGGTATGTCTTGTTGATTGATTAACCTGACTTTTTAAGATTCTTTTTTATTTGAAGACCAGACCAGTACACAAGTGTTAAACTGGTTATTTTTATTTTCTAGGTTTCATTTATTTGTAAACCTCTTTTTGTTAAGTCTGAAATCCAGTTTAAAAATCAACCCTTCTTTTTTTATGTGCTTTTTATTTTATAAATCTTTTAATTCAGTTATAATTTGTTTTTGTTTGAAAGGTTTTGATTTTTTTCTCGAATTTAATCTCAAATTACAATTGATCACCATCACTACCCGCATTATGTGGAAAATTGGTTTAATTATAAAAATTAACGTTGTAATAAGATTTAATAATATAGATTTTTTTTTTAATAGTGAAGAAATATGATTGTTTTTTATTCTCTAAAAGTTCTCTAATAAAAGGGAATATTTTAAATTAATCAATCAACAAAGGCATGTATTAATTAAGGGTCGTTTTCAAAATGTTGAATTTAAAATTAAAAAAAAAAAATCTTTTTTTAAAAATAAAGATTTTTATTGATTTAATAGAGCAATTCCATATGAAAGCGATCACCTTTTGGACGACCCCTCTCCGATTTTAAAACAAATAGTCTCAATCGATTGCCCAGCAAAAAATAATGTACATAAAATTTTTTTTTTTTATAGTGACTGGTTTAGTGGTGGTGTGCACCACTGTCATGTGACAAAATTGAAGAATTCTTCATAAGGGACCTCATTGAAAGTTGTTTTAAAAAAAAACTACTAAAGCGATCGCAACGAGTGATAGCTCGTTGGAAAGGTATTGAATCAGGCTTTAATTGAAAAATTTACCTTTTTTCCCATGAAAATTAAATTTTCCCATGAAAATTAAATTTTCCGATTTTCCACAGAAGCTCCTAAATGTTCCGGCTAATTTTATTTTTTTGGATTCCTCATAATTTTTGCTTTAAGAATCAGCAATAAAAAAATGGGCCCGACTCCTTGTTTGGACAGGAGAAGAGCATTTAAGAGACCACCTTGTTCTCATTGTTTTTATATTTTTTATAATTGAATTATTTTTATTTATTTAACAAGAAAAATTAGGAAAATTTTATTTTTCAATTAAAGCCTGATTCAATACCTTTCCAATGAGCTATCACTCGTTGCGATCGCTTTAGTAGTTTTTTTTTTAAACAACTTTCAATGAGGTCCCTTATGAAGATTTCTTCAATTTTGAAACGAATTCATTAAAATAGATTCATTGGTTTAATGAAAAATTTCATTAACTGAATGAAAATTCATTAATATTGGTATTTTTTTTTTTTCATTAACATTTTTACGATTTTTTTCATAATTTCATAAAAAAAATTCATTAAATCAATGAAATTCATTAAATCAATGGAAAAACTTCAAATTTTTTTCAATAAAAATTTTGACTTGTTATAAGAAAAAAAAAAAATTTTTTCTTTTGAAATAAAAAAAAAAACTGAAAAATTTCTTTTAAACAGAATTAACCAAAACTTTGATATAAATAAATTTTTTTTATTAAGTTTGCCTAGAGCTAACAGTTTTTGACGAATTTGAATAGTTGGTCACTAAATTCCAGTTAACAGATTCTCTAATAAAAACGATATAGTTTTGTTCAAAACGAGACTTAAATTGTTATCGTTTTGACGATGTTACACAAAACGTTATGCTAAACGATAATAAATTTTTGTTTTTTTAACAACATTGTTAACAATATTTAACATTTTTATCTAATATTATGATGTGAGCAAGATTATTCGAGTTCAAGATCATTTGTTTTTTGTTAAACAAAAAACCGTGAAATATTTATTTATTACTCAAAAAAGTTTTTGCCCGCTAACTTATATCAGACTTTATCTACTGACAGGTCCTTACATGTTTCATTTCGCGTCACCGAAAATCATCAGAGAACCAATGTAGAAGGGCTAAAATATTATACCCAAATTTTGAAGGAAAAAGATCAACGCTTTACCCGCATTGTTATATTTACTCGATGAGAAGTAAAAAACGAAATTGGAAGAATTGAACTAATTTTTTCAATTATTAAAGTTCTTAATATACATAATTTAAAAAAAGTATAATAACTAAAATATTTCTTTTTATGGATAAAAAAATTTTATTTTCAAAATTTGTAATTTTCGGTCTAAAATCTAATCTAAGCTACTTTTCAAATTTTATCTTTTTCGAATTCGTCAAAAATTATGAGCTTTAGCAAATTTGTTGAGAAACAATAGAATTTTCTCCACTGTGCTACATTGGTGGGTGGCCCCGGGGAAATCTTTCTTGTTAGATTTTTTTCTTACATGTCATAATATTGCAAGTAACGAAAATTTGCTGAATCAGGCTGAGTTTAATAAAAATCTGCCATCGCTTTTGCAGAACAGCCTATGATGTTTACTTTCGAACTTTTCGAACTTTTTTTATAAAAATATTTTATAGATCCTATAAAGACCAGACCTTATAAATAATATCAATGATAATTTCTCAATAACCACCAAATTAATGAATGCTATGCTAAAATAATCATAAAAAGTGAAAATCATTAAATATCAACATACAAACTATGAATTTTATTCATTAAACACATGAAACTTAACGATTAGGCTAGGATTAATAAAAAAAAATGTCATATACTTTACGAAATTCTCATTGGGTCAATGAAACCATTCATTAAAATTGATTTAATGACTCAATGAAACGTTTCTTTTTAGACTTTTTTATGAAAAAATTCATTGGATTAATGAAGGAATTCATTAATACTACGCACAAATTTTTATCAGTGCAGTATTAAAGTAAACGCTGGGTACGAACTCTTACTCAACTTTTACTTAACACTTCTGAGCTGCTTAAAATTATACCCCATCTGTTATGGTTGTTGGGTCAAATTTGCCCAATTTTAAAATCATTAAATATCATACTATAACTTTTTTGTAATTAAGTTTTTCATTCAAAAACTTAAGTAATAATATTAAAAATAGTAACATTAAATCGAAAAAATATATCAATTCTCATTATTTTAAAAACTTGCCACAAAATTTTTGTCGGTTTTTTGTTAAAGATAACTAACTAACTTTTGGAAGGACAAATAACTATAAACTTATATTTCAATTTTTATCTCCCTCGAAATACATAAGTGAAATCTTCAGCAAAATTAGCCGCTTTTGAAACGAAGAAAAAAAAAATTTCTTCTAAAATTTAAACAAAAAAATTCGCACATCGAATTTTCTTAGCAAACTTAACAAAAAATATATCTAAACTTTATTAAAGCCCTCTTATAGATTAAAAGTTATAAGTGCTATGTGGGAGTAAAAAGTCGGTCGCTCAAAACGTGAATTTTCTACAAAAAAAAAATGTTGAATATGAATACGATACTACACTCATAATAATCCATGCTAAAAATACGAAAAAAATGTCAAAACAACAAAATCTTTTGTAAAATGAACAAATTTTTTTCGTTTATTTTACAAAATGTTTGGTTATTTTGACATTTATTTTTATTTTTACGCATGGATTATTATCAGTGTACGACATAAAAGAAAGACTAAAATTTATTGATGCCGGTTAAAAAAATTTCATATCGAATATTGGTTCAAAATGACTCAAACGTAACAGATGTATGTAGAAAATAAATTCGCTCTTAGAGGAAAACTAAAATAAAAAATTTTATAATATTTTTTCATATTAATTTAAAATTCATATAAATTTTTTTACAAAATAGATATAATAAAACTGAATCTTTTTTTTTTATAGTAATTAAATGTGCTAAAGTCCCAAAACTTATTTAACAAATTGTGAAAAACAATCTGATGTAGTCGTGTCCCTATCCGGATTTCATTCCTGCCCAAGGAAATCTTCAGGGGACTTTGTTATTATAATTTCTAGAGATATTTGTTATGTTAAATCTTGCTAGAAACTAGCAATTTTAAGTATAGTTTTTTAGCTTTGGTTTTCTAAATTGGGTCATTTTGACCGAAACAGGGCAGAAGAGTTAAGTAAGAAATTTTTAAGTAAACTTGTAGTAAAAAGTCGTGCTTAATCAGACAATGAAAGTGATCCCTAAAACGTCTAAATTTTTTTTTATATTCTGTGTAGGGAATTCATCCCGGGATTTCCCGTCCCGGTATGTCCTGGAAACTTAGGCATTTCCGTTCGCGAAATCACGGGCAAATTAAATTTAATATTCTTTTCAAAATTTAATTTTACATTTTTAATTTTAAAATGTGCCGTACTAATCGTATGAGTGTTATTAATTTAATTTTAAACGTATTACTCATACACATGCGCGGCTCCAGCAATTAATATAAGGGGAAACTTCATACGCCTCAGTGTGCAAATAACAACAAACACATACACTTGTACATCATGGCGTATGAAATTTCCCTGTATATTAATTGATGGAGCAACGCATGCTCATACAACTAGTGGTCATAACTTTGGAATTAATGTTTTAATTTTATAAAAATAGACCTTGATTTTTTTTGTTGGATAATGATCTTTACGCTGATAATAAAAAACTAATATTTTATGACAACATCAATTTAAAAAACGACTGCCAAAATCAGTGTTCTTTTAAACGGCAATAATTTTTTTTACCCGATAATGATACGAGTAATTACGTGATTTAAAAACCTTAAAATTGTTCAATATCTTGACTACATTTCGAAATAAACAAATTTGGATGATTGCTATACAGAGTTGCCAAATAATTATTTGAAAAACTAATCTTTTATATTTTTCATTACTATGTTGATGAGAAAATATGAAAATGTAGTTCTTTGCTATAAATTATTTCGTTGATTGCATGTAATTTTTGAAAATCTGACCGATTGGATCATAAAATTGTTAAATACACGAAGTCTAAAATATTCCAAAATTTATTTCGTTTTCACTCAAATCATAAATAATGACTGGTTTTTATTTAAATACTACATCGCTGATGAAAATTATAATGTCAGGGTTGCCATATGAAAATTTTAAAAATGGTTAAAACGTAGATATTTTTTCAAAACAAAATTTAAAATCGGTTAACCTAAAAAACATAAGTTTGTATATATTTTTTAATAAAGATTTCTTTACAATATTATTCAAAATATAATTTTTAAGATATCTTCAACCGCTTAGGATTCTTATCCTGCCGAAGTTTCAAATTTGATTGCTAATATTTTCACTAGAAGGCGCTTTAAGGCAAAAAAGTATAAAATATAAAATAATAAAGAACATATCGCACACCTAGTTCAAAAGTGACTCAACTCAAAATTTTTCATTTTTCAGAAATCGAAAAAAAAATACTTGCAATTTTATACCAATTAAAACATAAAGAAAGACAACTATTTTTTAGCAACAGTTAACAACACCAAAATACACTGATATTTTTTTTATTGATAAACAAGTGTATGGTGCATAGTTTAAGCATATAAACCCGAAAAATTAAAATTTTGAGTTGTGTCACTTTTGAACTAATTGTGCGGGATATATTAGATAAAAAAAACTTATTTATAAAAAATCTAAAGAGGATTTTCGAGCTCAGCTAGCAAAAATCAGTGACGGTGATATATACATTTTTTAAATGAATTGGTATTTTTTTAATGTTATTCCATTATAGGCGCATATAGAGCCGATATGTTCAAAATTTCTTTCAATACATTATAACGCAAATGCTTTAAAAGAAATTTTTGCCATATACACTTAAATAAAAAAGTTAGTAAAGTCAGCAAAAAATTTTGCTGATTCAGCAAAATTTTAGTCAGGAGGGTGCTTGCAAAAAAATTGCTAATGTCAGTAAAATCTTTTGCTGAAAACCAGCGAGCTGATTTTAGCAACAAAATTAGTAGATTCAGCAAAAGTTTTGCGAATACTTAGTAGATTAGAAATTTAAAAACCCTTGCTAAATTTAATAAAATTTTTGCTGAATATAAATAGACTGAAAAAAAACTCAAAAAATTTGTATAAAAATTATACTTTAGTTAATTTATTTGCTAAAAATCATAAAACATATTTTTGTGATTCTTTTTAAAATAATTTCCAATACGTTACAAAATATAAAAATGTTCATACTCCTAAATTGACGATATGTACTATCTAAAAACAAAAGAAATAATTATATATAACATAAATTAAATTATCTTTGAACTACTTACATCAATTATTGTCTAAATAATGCTATCTTTTAAAGAACCGCAAATGCCGCAGAGAATTATAGAAACGAAACGAAAAAATAACAAAATAATATATAAATATACAACCCTTTTTGCAATAAGAAAAAGGAAACAGAAAAATCTACCTAAGATGTATGTTTTTGTCTTTCGCTTTAGTCTGTCTACCTATTGCATTATTGTTTGCAATTTGACCACACAAGACTATTAATATATATAAACATTTAGTTTACAAATACACATTTAATCTTTATGAAATTTAAATATTTTATTTTGTCTTTTATTTAATTAATATACAATTACTTTCACAAGCCTGTGACAACGCAAAATTCAAGTTGTTTTAATCCACAATTTTATTTTATGTATGAAAAACAGATACAAAAATCTTCCATGGTTGATTTTTTTATATTATGTCTTACTAGAGTTGTACTTTTTAGTATAATTTTCCTCATCACTACTACATCGTGACTACCGCGACATCTAATTCATTCTGAGTATATCTTTTAGTCTGGTTGTCGTTCACACTATTGATGTGCTAATCAACACAATTTTTTAGCAAAATGAATTAGTAAAACATTATTAAAATATTAGTAAAACATTAGTTCAAAACAGTTAAGTGCTGAATAAGTATAACTAAATATTTAGTTTAAAACATAATTTTAGCAAAAAATTTGCTGAAAAATAGTATACCTGATTTACAAGATGTTTTACTAACTTTTCTACTAACTTATTATTTTTAGTGTAGGAATAATTGTTTATTTTAATTATATTCGATATAAGCGATCCCAAAATATCCCTCAGCTAACAAAAAAGATTAAATCAAATGATTAGAAAAATATTGTTGAATTATGATTTCAGATGTTTTATAGTCTCTTTTTCATTAATTTAATAGTACAGAGAAAAAAAATTAATTGAATCAATTAAATATTTGCTCAAATTCGAACTTGCTTGACATATTTTATATTATCGCTCAAAAGCAAACATCAACATATTTTTGTTGTTTTTTTGAAATATTCATGTAGTTGTTTTTTATAAATGATTATCTTTAGTGGTATTGGTAATAAATATTTTTAATTTTTTAAGATATTAATTCTTATTAGGTTTATTACTTTATTGAGTTTAATAATTTAGTTTCAGTTGTTTAAATCTGAATATTTATTTATTCTAAAACATTATCATAACATTGATAATGCAATTTTTAAAGTTTAATTTCGTTAAAGGAAATGCAAAAAAAAATTAAAAATTATTTTAAACAAAAAAAAAATACTCTGATTTCAACAAAATTGCTAATTTCTACAAAGAAAAAATCCAAATAAAATTTTCGCTTCAATAGAAAAAAAAATTTCTGTGTTAGCTTGTTCACATTAAGTATAAATAAATCTGCTAACTCAATGTGAATTTCATGTCGGTTTAAATTCAATGTTATAAAATTTAAGCTGTTGAAAAACATTTGGTATGGCAACAACACTTCTATAAAAAAAAAACAATTGGTATGGCAACAAGAATTTTGTTTTTTTGGTTTTTGTTAAGGTATTCGATAATGATCACTTTTTTAATAAAATGAGCTATTAATTTCTTATTGAATTAGCAATTTCCGTTGTTAGCGGAATTTCAGCAATTAAAGTTATTGAATCGGTGGTTTTCGTAATTGAAATGCGTATTTATTTTTTTGCGTGTAAGTAACCAGATGACACATGAATACGGTTTATGAAGCATTAAAAAGATAAGCACCTCAAATTTACCTCCAGCTAATATAAAAAATTAAATTTGTTTATAATTGTTCATATTATTGTCCGAAATAAAAAAAAAAAATATATAAATCAAAAGAAAACCTTTGTTATGTTGTATAAACAAAATCAGTTTAAATTTCTTGCTCCTTAAAACATGTCTCCGAATTCAATTGCTGTGTGAGGCGTCTATATCCTTTAAGTATTAATTTGTTATCAATGTCTGATCTCAATTATCCTAAACAATTTAAATTTAAATACAAAAAAATCCATTTGTCGAGACAATTTAGCTAGACTGTGGTTAAAATGAATTATAGATTTATGTTGCTGTCAGCAGCAACATGACGTAAACAATAATTTTAAAAATAATTATCTTCCAAAATATCATTAAAGATTAGGAGACATAAAACTTTTTTTTTTAAATTGTAAACATTCATTGATAAAAAGATATAGAAGCAAAAAAGCATTGGAGACGCCATTGATACTAAAACTCAATTGCTGCACTGTGGTAAGTAACTTGACCACCCGCATAAATTTAAGCACTTGAGATTTTGAGTTGATGCAAAAGACTTTACAATTTGAAAACTGGCTGGTGGCAAAAGAAACTTATCTGCTGTCTATCAATTATATTCTCTGGCTGTCATTGAAGACTAAAAAATGAACTAAATCTATCAATGTTTAAAGATTTTTCTGTATGATGACAAGTGTTTGCTTTACATAGAATTGTTAGGGTTTTTAGGTTAGGCAATTTTTAAGGCGACATTAAGGATTTAGTTTTGCAAGTGCATTGAGAGATTGAGTTAAAGATTACAGTGTCTTGTTGGTAGAGTTTTTAGAAAGACGAACAGTAAAAAGTGACGCCTTTTTAGTTTGATTATTAGTGAAATGTTAGAATATGTCCTATCACTTTAGATAAAAGGGACTAGTTACTTTTAATTGTAGTTGCAAAAGGGAATAGAAATTTAATCATTTGAAATATGTTGCAGCATTATCTGGAAACCTGTCACCAAACTGTTTCTTTGAAGAGAGTTCGGACACATGACCTAGGATATATAACAGAACTAACCTAGAACATGTCACCAAACTGTTTCTTTTAGGAGAGATCGGTGATATGTAGTTAAACATAGCACAGAACAGCATAGCTTTGGAACGTTTAATGAATCTATTCAGATTTTAAATTTGAAAATTATTTTTCATTAAATCCATTAACATTGTCATTTAGCTGACGCCTTAAAGGATTTTTTGTCAGTAGGTACCAAACCAAGCACAATACATGACTAATCACTTTCTTCAACATTGACTAAAAAAAACTCCCCTAGGACTTACAATTAATTATTCTCTAATAAGAGATATTGGTTGGTAGACATCATCGTCCTTATCAAAATGATTATGGTTGTCATCTCTTCGCAAAGCCACTGTCTGGCCACAGTAGTAATTTGAGGCCAACCAAGAAAAACAAAATTAAAAAAAAAAATCTTTTCTATCAACACAATATTGTAGAAAGGAAGTTTTAAGGAAAAAAGAACTATTAAAAAATGTTTTTTTTAAGAAGAGTTGTAAGGTTGACAAAAGAAATTTTTTTCAATTGTCTTAAATTGGTATCATAGTTTTTTTAAAGAAGTAAATAAATTATAAAAAATGTCAAATAATTACAAAATATTTGTTAAAAAGAACACTTCTTTGTGTGAAGATAGTTTTACTTTAACTCTTGTTACAAAAAGGATCTGTAAGAAATGAAATTGTAGGAAAATACATTTGAAACAATTGTTTCAAATATATTTTTGATATGATTTTATTTATAAAAGAATGAATATGTTGTTAAATTTGTTTTTATTATCTTTTTATGTGACATTTATTATGCAAAATAAACCTGGTGAAAAACAAACCGTATCCTCTTTTCCTCAGTTTTAACCCTCTAATGTCCAAAACGGCTTTAAGCGGTCTACGTTTTTGGGCTGTATATTTTTAATGTACGATTTTTATTTAGAGGACATAAAATATATCGATAGACACCGTAATATATATCTTATTATTATATATATATCTTATTATCTTATCTTATATATAATATCTTATTTTTTCTAGGGAACTATTTATTTATTTTTTTTTGTGTAAGTACTTCGTAGTTTTACAATGGAACTATTTCTTTATTAAAAAATGTATGTAGTTCTTAAAAATATAAAGTAAATGGTTCTTCGGTAAAAAAAATAATCAATTCTAAATAATGAATTATTTTAGTCTCACGCCCTGTTAAAAGAATCGAGTAGGTAATCTAGTAAGGAATGCGTTCTGCCCAAAATGCTTGATTACAAACCCGCTTACCTTTTTGGAAATTTTTTGCTGGGATACTACATTTTCAGTGCACATTCTTTTTATTTAATATACGACTCATTCCATATAAAAACATCAAAAAATATCCAATTTTCGACCTCTATCCCCTTCAATTTAAACCAAATTTATTATGGAAGGGAAGTTTTATAAAAATATGTCATCGAACAACTTTTTCGAAATATCGCGTTTTAAAATATGAAAAAAAATCGAAAATTTAAGAAAAGTAGTTGTACTTAATTGTCCATATCTTTTTAACGATTAAAGCTACGAGATTCATTTATACCTAATCTTAAAGACACTGTTGTCGTGTCAATTATAATTTTTTCCCTGTTATATTAGTTTTTTGTTTTTATATATATCGAGATTATTTTTATGTTATTTTCAATTTATAACGAGCTTTCAACCTCCGTATATTTACAAAAATAAAGCAAATCAAACATATTAGCTAGGTTGATACTAGTATTTCGATCTGGCTAAAGATCTCATCAGAACCCGAAGTTTTAGAAAAGCTAGAGCCTCCATAATAGGCAGAACTTTAACAAAAAACCTATTAATAATCAGGTTCAGTAATCAAGCACGTAGTTAGGTCTTTTCCTAAGAAGCATCATGACGTTAAGTTTTTCCACTATGCCGTTGCCGTTAATATGCAGAGTTCTTACGGAATTTTAAGTTATGGATAAAAATTTAAAAAAAAGATACTAAATATAGTAGAAAAAAAAAGATTAACATAAAAAAAATAATTTATTGAAAAAAATAAAACTAAAAGTTTTGAAAAAGTATAATAATTGCCCATATCTTTTTAACGGTTTAAGCTACAAGAGTCATTGCTACCTCATTTTAAAGGTTCTTAAATCGTGGTTTCACTGGTTCCTAAAAATAATTCACTTCTTGACGAAAGAAAAAACTGGTTTCTAAAACTCTTTTAGAAAATATATGTGAAATATATGTTCTTCTATACCGTTACCAAATCCCTATGTGGTACTCCTGTATGTTTCTGAGTTATCGGCTTTTAGTTAAATTTTTTTACATTTTTATTTAAAACGCAGGATACACAGGATAGGGAAGTAATTTATAATTAATTTTTAAAAATTTGAAAAACCCAGTTTTTTAAATCCAGATTTTTAAACTGCGGTTTTTGAAAACAATGCATTCTGCCGTTTAAAAGTGAATGCATTGTGTGCACTAGTAAAACTCCAATTGTATGCACTAGTAAAACTACAACTAAGTAGCTTTAAAATGAGGTATCAATTACTCTCGTAACTTAAGCCGTTAAAAACATATGAAATATTATGTAAGACTACTTTTTTTTTAATTTTCGTATATTTTTCATATTTTGAAACGCGGTTTTTCCGCATAATATAAAAAAAAAAATCACAAAAGAACGCTTAAAACTAACATAAGTAGTTCAATTTAAACCTTTCATTTGTGATTCCCTCATACTGTGGAGATTTGTTAAACAAAAACTATTGTCCAAAATAAACTTATGAATAATTGAAAAAAAATGTAGAAAAAACATATGAACTAAAAGAACGAAACTGTTCAAAAAATGGAAATTATCGAAATAAACTATGAACTTTTAATCACAACTTTATTAAATGCACAGCCTTGAAAAACAAAAGACTATTTGTACTATTTTTGTTGCTGCTCAATCCGTCTCTCCTAAATCAACTTTATATTTAATATATAATTTACATGGACAATAATATGTTCCAAAAATCCTTGGCCCATAAAAGGTTTAATGCAATTTTAGATTATAGGATTCCTAAATACATAAGAAATTTAATTCTCTCATTCAGTGTGTAGCAATTCTATAAAATAGTTGGCATATCTTACAAAAAAATGTCTTATAATTTAAAATCTCTAAAATTTGGAAAAATTTTACGCCTGGAAAAGAAAAAAATGTGTAATACTCTTCATCCCACTGTGCTGGACGGTTTATATTCCGTTTGTAACTCATCGAAAACAATTATGGAACTCCATAAACAATAAATATTACGGATCAGCATAAATAGCAAAGTCTATATAGCGATGTCCGCCTCTCTGTTGATACGCGAAATACACCGCTAATAAAGAAGAAAGGTTGCTTGGTTTTAGTCAAATTATTTGTTCCTATTATGAGCAGTTTGGTATTGAAAATGAACAAAATCGGTTAACGTTTTCACAAACTATAGTGAAAATGTAATGTCACCTCCGTCCATAGTTTCCGATTCACAGCTATTTATGATGTCATTGCATAAGTAATGACAACCAATTTTTTGATAGAAAAAACGTAAAATATTTTATTACCAAATTTTCTTCTCGAAAATTTTTTATGCAACATTTTTTTCTCAAAATATTTTTTTGTCGATATTTTTCAGCGAAATTTTTTCGTTGCGTAATGCCAACTTAATAATAAAAAACTCTGAATAATATTTCGATTGATCAAGACGCAAAATATTTTTTTATGAAATTTCTTTGACAAAAATTTTTCTTCCTAAATTGTTTTTGCTTGAAATATTTTTTCTAAATTTTTTCGCAAAATTATTTTTTGTGTAATTTTTTTCGTCGATATTTTTTTTGCAACATTTTTTTTTCCATTGCATAAGTAATGACAACTAACCACTAAAAAAGCGCTCAAATACATCGATAGAAAACAACGCAAAATTTTTTGCTAGTAAATTTTGTTCGCGACATTTTCTTATGCAAAATTTTTTTTCTCAAAATATTTTTTGAAAAAACTCCAAATAATAAATTAGAAAATTTTCTCTTCGAATACTTTTTCGCGAAATTTTTTTATTTTTTTTTTTAATTGATTTTCCGAGTAATCGATAATTTTTTACGCTAACCTTTTTTATCTGAATGGAGGGTATACAAAATTCGGCATAGCCGACTTTAATGTTTCCACTTGCTGTATTTAACTGTAAAAAGTTTAAAAGAAAATGAAGAGCCAATGTTTTTTTTTAATAGTTTTATTTAGTTTATAATTTTTTATTTATATGTTTTTTCTTAAAAGCTAAAACTAAATTAATGTTTTAATCCCTTTTTTTAAATTCCTTTAAAGAAACGTTAAAACAATGTTCTTTTATAATTTTTTTTTTTTTTTAATTTTAAAACAATTTTTTTAATTACAAAAAAAATGCTTAAATTTTTTTTAAGATTTTGAAAAAATAACTAACAACTTTTTTAATGAAAAAGCTGAGCTTTTTTCTTAAAGCTTTTCAAAGACCCGTTTTTAAACCAAATGGTACTGCTAACCAATAAAGCTTTTCTTACATTTCGCTAAAGTAAACTTTTGTTTAAACAAAGGCAAAGTCGAAGTTACCAAACTATGCCGGTTACAAATGATGAAAGTTTACTTTTGATTGTATAAAAAGCTTAAGGAGCTGCTCCTTTGTGTTTACGTGCAAGTGATGAAACCCTGTTGTGTAACCCTTTTTGAGAAGAGGATTTTTGAGATAACCAAAAAATCTTAAGATTCACTTGTTGTTTTATCGTCTTAAGCCTGAGCCCAACGATCTAAGAAATTCCATTCAATTTGGTAGGGTTCTATGGTTTCACGTTGTACTGAGGTCCAAAAGAAAGTACCAGCATTAGTGCGAGCAAAATGAACAGGAATATAATTATCAGTTTTATCGACAAATTCTAATTGGCGGGTACCATCTTCATTAATAACTACTATGGCATCATCAGCTTCACTATGTTGTAACTCCTCCATAAGACGATTCTCCAAATGTTCATTAGCCATATTATCCATATCATTGTTTAACCAATCGAATTCGCATTCCTTTTCCTCAGAAGCAATATAGGAACTGCGTTTAGGTTTTTGAGTCGTTGACTTAAAGATGCGTCCCAAGACTGGCTTTAACAAATTCTTCAAACGCCGAGAAGGAGAAACTTTTGACTTGTAGACGGTATAAGTTTGATTCTTATTGTAAGAGTTGTACATTGAAATATTGGTATTCATGATGATGATAAATATTAAATTTTTTTATGTTTCAAAGGAAGAGTTGTATAATGTTTGAATGCTTGTGAGCGTATGATGCTAGATTCTTAAAATCTCGTTGTATTTATACTCTCTCTCAATGAGAACCAAATTTCTCTTGTTGATTTCTTCAGTACAGCATCTCAACCAATCACAGAAGAGTTTTAAGGGCAGGTGTTTGTTTTTAAAATTTCTCACGTTCATAAACGAAGAAATTTTAAAATCTTTTTTTTTCTTTCTTTAGCAAATAAGAATATTTTTTGGTTGTATTATTACAACTACACAGAGACAAATTTAGTGGACGAAAATCGTGAAATTGGAATATTACATGATTTCTAAAAATAGAACAATATTATGTTGTTTGTGTTGTAATTCAAAATATCCTTGTACTGAAAACTAGTTTTACGACACATTAAAAATCGAACTGACTTTGGGTCAGACAGAGCATTAAACGCTCTGTCTAAAGTGTAGTGCGATGTGCACGTGGTATTAGAAAGCAGTTTATCTATACCACGGTCAAACAATAACAAATATTACAGTATTATCAGAATCACTGATGAAGGTTAATTACCAGAAATTGCAGCCTGATTCCATTGCAAATATACAATAGGGTTATAACTTTTTTGACATCGCACCATGCTATGGGCAATGTTGTAATGATAATAAAAATTATTTTTTGGGTAATTTTGTTAAAAAAAAATATTCACTCACCGAATGCGATTTCTAAAACTCCCCCAAGAATTTCTTTTTTTTGAAAATATTTTTTTTTAATTGTTTTTTTTTTATATTACTGTCTCATAGCAGATATCACTTGACACTAAAATGGAATTCATAATAACTCGATAACTTTCGTTAAATCGATCCAAATGGTGAGATTTTTTCATATTAATAAAATTATAAGAAAATACTAAATACTTTGCAATCAAATTTAATTTTTTATACTTAAAACAAAAACTAAAAATCAAAACTTCATCGCATTTGGTGCGTGAACTTTTTTAACGATCGCGGAAAACTAGTACATCATTTCTTAATATTTTTGCATATTCTATACGGCTATGCAATGAAGACGTTGGTATTTGCAAAAAATGCAAAAATGTATAACGCTAATATACAATGTAGTTGTGATTTTTAGAAATATGCTTATTCTTCTCTACCACGAATCTCACAGGACACTAAAATTAGTTGCATATAATTTATAGTAATAATTGTGCTTGTCTAAAATAGACGTTAAATTCAAAAACTCGAAAATTAATGAAAGTTTTTTTGTAAATCAATGAATCTGTTCTTCACAAAATAAAAGAAAATTTTCTTAAAATTAATGAAAAGGTGCATACTTTTTATGAAACCAGTTTTTAATATGACTTCTACATGAATGCATGAAAAATTAATAAATTTATATTATTCATACAATTTTATGAAAAGTTGCGTAAACTTAATAAAAAGTTTCCATGGACAAATTCCAGTGCAATTTCATTGATTTAATGCAAAAATTCATTAATATCATGCACATAATTCTGTCAGTGTAGAGAAGAAGAGTAACAGCAGGTAAGTTTTGTTGTTGTTGCTTCAAGGCACCTTCACAAAACACCAGAGCGTGAGAATCTTCTGATATGGTTTGTTTAAATTATAGAGTATAGTATTGAATTGGAAAATGTTTAAAAAAAAATTATTTAACGAGAATATGTCTTTAGAGATCCTTTAGGGATTTAAATCATTATCTTACAATATTGTTGTTTTTGCCTCAGGTTTTCTTATTATCCTTACAATAACAAAATTTTGAGCTACGAAAAAAAAGTAGTTTTTAAAATTGTTGTGGAAGCGTGGGAACGTTTTGAAATGTTTTAAAAATTTGTATTCTATATTTAGTTTTAGCAAATTTCTGTTTTATGTGGTTGTTGTTATATCTTCTTAAAAGAAATCCTTATTGTTTATGTAAATTGATATCCTTTACCATATGTTGTTGTTTGGGCTTTTTCATATTTTTGTTGTGTGATAAAATTGGAATGTAAGGTTTCAGTTTGTTTGCTCATGTCATGGTTTCAGGCCGATAAGAGTGAAATTTTAAACAACAAAATAAAACAGTTTGATTTTTGTAAGTTCAGGCTAAATTTTAATTCATAAACAAAGTAAAGAGTAAGAGTGAAATTTTGCTCAGGGGGATACTAAGATATTTCTGTTCAAAATATTATTCAATATTAAAATAGAGATTTTTTTTTGTTTAATGTTTTGAAATTTTTAGTTAAAGAATCCAACACGTGGGGCTTTTGTTTTTCTGGGTTTCAGTGATAATGGGAGCAATTTCATGCTGCTAACAGCTTCGGCATAAGACATTAAAATGCTTCAGCGGTCTCATGCTGCAGCAGAAACATCATAATGGTTCGAGCAAAAATACAACACATGATCACAAGTGTTTTTCATTTTTTTTTTTTTAAAGAGTTGACATTTTTGACAATGGAAAGATTATGTGTGAGATTTTATTTGTTCGGTTTTAGATCATGACAAATTTTCCTCTAAATTAACAGAAAAATTATAATTTTTATATGATAATTTACTTTGACTATTAGAAAAAAAACACAGAAAAAGTTATTAGACACTAGCATGAATGGAATTATTTGAGAAACCTGTCATATGTTAACACTACAGAAATCTACGCAATTGTGTGATAAATACTGCAATACTTCATAAAGCTTCATAAAATTTCAAACAAAAGCTAAGCTGTAATATAGCTATATCATGAGATCTATGCGACTTTAAATAGGAATTGAACAAGGGACGTCAAATTTGATTGATGTTTTGTACACACATAAGGATTGTCACTCGATTAAAAATTATTTTGATTAATCGAACAAGCAAAAGCAATATCAAACTCATGAATTTCGAATAACTCGATTAACTTTTGACGATTAACCGAATAAAACGAATAATTAAAATAAATATTTTTTTAACAAAACATTTTGCAAAATTTACCAATTATCGAAAAATATGGCCAAAATTTGTTGAACTATATTCAACAAAATTTTTTTTTAAAGTATGCTGGTCTCCTGAACCCCAACCGGAATCCTTATAGGATGTTTAAAATGCACTTAATACTTTCGCCACAAATGAAGGGTAATTTGGGTATAATCAGGTCGGAATTTAAATCCATAAAAATATCAAATATTTTGATATAAAAAAAAATTAACAAAATTGTTTAAAAAAAAGGTCCCACAACTCAAAAATGCAATTTTAGATGTAATTTTTAGTGTCGACCGAACAGTTCGGCCAAAAAACTATATTTTGTCGGTTTTTTGATATCTAGAGGCAATGATGACAAATTTTGGTATTAGAAACATGTTTGTTGAGCCGATTTAATTCGATTTTGTGTATAAAATTTAAGAGAAAAGCCGAAGTTTAGCTATAAAGTTAAAAGTTCGGCCGCCGAACTATTTTCAATTTGGCCGAACTTTATGAGGCCGAACAGTGAATTTATTGCTTAACTACAGACTTTTCTTCAAATTTGACAAAAAATTTACATCCGCCAAATTTGTCCATAATGCTTTAAAATACCGAATACAGACCAAATGCATTTTCTGGCCGAACTGTTCGGTCGGACACTAGTAATTTTTATGAATTAAAATTCAGGTTTATGAGATCAAAATACTTTCAAAAAATTGTAGCATCAAAAGCTTTGTCATGGTTTCAGGCCGATAAGAGTGAAATTTTAAACAACAAAATAAAACAGTTTGATTTTTGTAAGTTCAGGCTAAATTTTAATTCATAAACAAAGTAAAGAGTAAGAGTGAAATTTTGCTCAGGGGGATACTAAGATATTTCTGTTCAAAATATTATTCAATATTAAAATAGAGATTTTTTTTTGTTTAATGTTTTGAAATTTTTAGTTAAAGAATCCAACACGTGGGGCTTTTGTTTTTCTGGGTTTCAGTGATAATGGGAGCAATTTCATGCTGCTAACAGCTTCGGCATAAGACATTAAAATGCTTCAGCGGTCTCATGCTGCAGCAGAAACATCATAATGGTTCGAGCAAAAATACAACACATGATCACAAGTGTTTTTCATTTTTTTTTTTTTAAAGAGTTGACATTTTTGACAATGGAAAGATTATGTGTGAGATTTTATTTGTTCGGTTTTAGATCATGACAAATTTTCCTCTAAATTAACAGAAAAATTATAATTTTTATATGATAATTTACTTTGACTATTAGAAAAAAAACACAGAAAAAGTTATTAGACACTAGCATGAATGGAATTATTTGAGAAACCTGTCATATGTTAACACTACAGAAATCTACGCAATTGTGTGATAAATACTGCAATACTTCATAAAGCTTCATAAAATTTCAAACAAAAGCTAAGCTGTAATATAGCTATATCATGAGATCTATGCGACTTTAAATAGGAATTGAACAAGGGACGTCAAATTTGATTGATGTTTTGTACACACATAAGGATTGTCACTCGATTAAAAATTATTTTGATTAATCGAACAAGCAAAAGCAATATCAAACTCATGAATTTCGAATAACTCGATTAACTTTTGACGATTAACCGAATAAAACGAATAATTAAAATAAATATTTTTTTAACAAAACATTTTGCAAAATTTACCAATTATCGAAAAATATGGCCAAAATTTGTTGAACTATATTCAACAAAATTTTTTTTAAAGTATGCTGGTCTCCTGAACCCCAACCGGAATCCTTATAGGATGTTTAAAATGCACTTAATACTTTCGCCACAAATGAAGGGTAATTTGGGTATAATCAGGTCGGAATTTAAATCCATAAAAATATCAAATATTTTGATATAAAAAAAAATTAACAAAATTGTTTAAAAAAAAGGTCCCACAACTCAAAAATGCAATTTTAGATGTAATTTTTAGTGTCGACCGAACAGTTCGGCCAAAAAACTATATTTTGTCGGTTTTTTGATATCTAGAGGCAATGATGACAAATTTTGGTATTAGAAACATGTTTGTTGAGCCGATTTAATTCGATTTTGTGTATAAAATTTAAGAGAAAAGCCGAAGTTTAGCTATAAAGTTAAAAGTTCGGCCGCCGAACTATTTTCAATTTGGCCGAACTTTATGAGGCCGAACAGTGAATTTATTGCTTAACTACAGACTTTTCTTCAAATTTGACAAAAAATTTACATCCGCCAAATTTGTCCATAATGCTTTAAAATACCGAATACAGACCAAATGCATTTTCTGGCCGAACTGTTCGGTCGGACACTAGTAATTTTTATGAATTAAAATTCAGGTTTATGAGATCAAAATACTTTCAAAAAATTGTAGCATCAAAAGCTTTGTCGAGTAGTGTTATTTTTGTATTTTTAAAATTATTTTTATTCGTTATTCGCTCGATTATTCGAATAATTTGTTTTAATTAATCGCTTGATTGTTCGATCTATATTGTTTTGATGTTTAATCGATCCAAATAAAAACAAATGGCTACAAAAACCCTTTGGAGCCTACACATTTCCATTTTCAGTAAAAAAAAATAATCGTGATTTTTTCACAGTTTTAATATAATCCAGGGTTGTTAACCGTTTCATTGGGTTATCTGTTTTGGATAACGGTATTTTGTGAATATTTAGGGTATTTTAAAGTTTCGTTTTAATTTATTTCCTTAGTGTAGTTTTAAGTTTAGAAATAGTTCCTGGAAACGTTATTGAATCGTTATCGGTATTTTAGGGTTAGTGTTTTCCAACCATGATTTAAACTCTAAGCCTCATTTTCACAATGTCCCGTTAACTACTAACTGGGACCTTAACTGTCACATTTGTTGTTGTTTCCCACATAAATTTCGAATTTAACTATTTGTTACATTTTAACTGCACATTCTGTAATCGGGTCAAAAAATTCTAAAAGTATGTAACTTTGAATCCGTACACTGATAGAAAAAATTTGTAAATTTTTTTTCTAAAACTACTAAAAATTTTTACCATAAAACTTCTCCAACATCTAAAAAAAAAATGCTAAAAACTGTCTTAAAAAACTATCTATAGAATTTTTTTTTTGAAAATTTTTAAAAATTTTTATTTATTAGTCAAACAAAACTTTTTCTAATAAATATTTTTTAAATGTTTTTTTATAAAAATTTACTTTCAATCTTAAACTTTATATATTATATCTATGAACTAGCCTTAAAAAAATCTACCATCAAACCTATAACAAAAAATACGTTACAAATTTGTAACAAAAGAAACTTTTCTAAGAATTTCTTTTCAAAATCAATCAGAAAAATACGTTACATTTATAGACTGCTACGAGTACAACCACCTACAAAATAAAATTCTAAGAATCAATTTTATACGAAAACCAAAACTAATTTACGATTTCTATTGTTTTATGAAGAAAAAAAAAAACATTTGTCTAAAACTCTACTAATCACGGTCACTACCTTATTTTTATGTCCAAAACGTTTTCTAAAGACAATGACATTACACTTGTTTTTCTTTTCTATTCTTCAATCTTTTAGAGGAGATTTTAAATCTTTTTGTTTTTTAACAACAAAAAAATCTATCTCTAATGAACACGTGTTCTTAGATTTAAGAGATAGATAGATTTTTTAATCAAAAGCGCTGTTTGTAGAAAAAGAAAAAACTGTATTCTTTAGTTTCCCGCCGTTTGTATCTCGCTGTTACACTTGTTTATTTTGTTGTGAAAAATCACGATGGCAGGAAGAAAAAGACCTTCACAACTTGCTGTGATTTTTATGACGATTCTAACAAGTACATAGTTTTTCTATTTTTTGTTTTGTTTTCCAAACGTGATTTTTTCCCTTTTCTAAAGTGTTTTTGTTTGCCTTTTAGCAAAGCAAAACCTAACATAAATATTATACAAAATTTTAGATAATACACACTTGTTTGTTATGCTTTTCAACGCATGATGGTGGAGAATTTTCATTTTCATGTCACGAAAATTTGATTTTGCGATATCACCACTTTTTAAAGGTTTTGGATCAAAAAAAAAAAAAAATCCGTTGGTTTTTTACACCAATTTCCTACATGTTCCCTGAGTGCAACAGCTTCATCATATTTATGAAAAACTTCATAAATATGATCAACAACTTTGATATAATTTTTAATTTTAATAAAAATTATGTTTTTTTTCGACCTTTAATTTGTTTATAAACAAAACAAAAAATTAAAAAGGAGGAAAAAACAAAAAACGTGTATTGAATATCCACCACATAACATTCTTGCACATAACAAACAAGTTTTCAATTTATTTTTATTTATTTTCTTTAACTTCGAGCTCACATATTAGTTCTCATGTAGTGAGTAAACTAGTTTATATGAAAGTTTGATGTTTGGCATGGCATTGTTACCTCTTTCAAAACGTGTTCTGATAATGGGAACCTAGAAAATTCCCGAAATAGATCTATCAACACATTGCTGAATGGGTCAAATATAAAATTTTAAAACAAAAAACTATAGATTATTTGTTAGGACAATATCGTAATAAAGAAATATAGAGTATGGCCTCGAACTTGAATAATTTTCATTTTCATTATGATAAACAACTTTATTGATTTTCTTCCAATGTAGCACTTCATAAATATGATGTAGCTGTTTGATAAAAGTGAAAATTAATGACAGTCTTCTTCATATTTATGAAATGTTTCATAAAAATTATAAAGTAGTTTCATAACTTTTTATGAAGTGCTTTATTATTGTTATGAAACATTTGATAAATAAGATGCTGTAATTTTATAAATGCTTATGAAATGTTTCAAAAATATTAAGAAACGTTTCATAAATATTAAGAAACGTTTCATAAATATTAAGAAACGTTTCATAAATATTAAGAAACGTTTCATAAATAGCATGAAACATTTACACAAATTATTATACAATGTTTTAAATTTTTTTTTAATTTTGTATTGACAATATAGCTATTTTACATATAACAGTTCGGCCCAAAAACTATATTTTGTCGGTTTTTTGATATCTAGAGGCAACGATGACAAATTTTAGTATTGGAAACATGTTTGTTGAGCCGATTTAATTCGATTTTGTATATAAAATTTAAGAGAAAAACCGAAGTTTAGCTATAAAGTTAAAAGTTCGGCCGCCGAACTATTTTCAATTTGGCCGAACGTTCTAAGGCCGAACAGTGAATTCATTGCTTAACTACAGACTTAACTTCAAATTTGACACTCAAAATAGCATCTAATCAGCCCAATAAACATTTTCCATCCGCCAAATTTGTCCATAATGCTTTAAAATACCGAATACGGACCAAATGCATTTTCTGACCGAACTGTTCGGTCGGACACTACAACACATTGCAATGCTTCACATTTTGTTTTTTGAAATGGAATTTAAAAAATTTTGTACTTGTGCATAATTTTTATAAGTACTTCTATTGAAGTTAAGAATATCAATTGAAGATGTAATATTCCTTTTGGAATTAAAAACTATATAATTATCCATTTGAAAAACTTACATTAAAATTTCAAAATGTTATACTGTATTAAAAAAAATTCTATTTAAACTTAAGAGCACATCAAATACTTTTAAATTAATGTTTCAGAATGTCACATAATTTCTAGTAGTTTTGAGTTTTGAAAAGTCTTAATTGCAAATAATATTTTCTAAATTTCAAACAAAAAATAAAAATGTCAATAAAAGAAAAAAAAATATTTTCACAAATTTTATGAACTTTTTTATAAAATGATGAACGTCAATGAAAGATTTGTCAGAAATTTGGATGAAACTCTTCATCATATTTATGAAAACTTTATAAATATTAAGAATACTTGATAGCAAACGATTTACCAAACAATGTCATCAATATGATGAAACTTTTTTCCCTGAACTCTTTTTGCTCTGTAGAAAAAGTGATCATAAATCAGAGTTTTTGACCGGCGAGTACATATATGGATGGAGTTGGAATAAAAAAAAAATAAATAACTCCATTTTTCTATTAATCAAAAACATTTTAAAAAGTGATGATATTCCAAAATAAAAGAAATTTTATACTTTTCTGACGAACTCTATTGTTTTTGTGTTTATTTTTATTTTGGAAATTTTAATGTTTATGTTAAAACTTTCAAATGGTTGTTAGAATATTGATTCTAACAAACATTTTAAATAAGCAAAATAAACCTACACTGAGAGAATTATCTGATATCAATGAATTGTCATTGGAACTCGTCCATTGAAACTATTCATTAAATTAATGTAGTTTTTCATTTCATATTAAATAAAATTTCATATTAAAAATTCCATACGACTAATGAAAAAGTTTCATTAAAAATAGTTTTATTGAAACTATGAAGCTTTTTCATGAAGTTTAAGAAGTTTTTCATTCACATTGTGAAGAAAACTTCATTAGTTTAGCGAAAAAATTTCATTGAAACTCGTTCAAGGAATTCTCTCTGTGTAGATATATTTTAAATTTTAGTTGTTTGTTCAAAATGTTGAGTTTGTTAGTAAAAATTAGCTACCTTACGTTTCTAAAAGAGTAATATTAACTTTATCCGAAATTTCTTCTATAAAAATTTTACTTCATTTAAAAAGTATTGCGTTTTGAATTATTTGAATTTTTTCGAACATTTATATAAACTCTTTTTCGTTGGTTATGACAAATGGCAAAAAAAATTGCCTTTTTGAATTTCTATTTTTAACCTGTAAGGTTGAAATTAAAGAAAAATTCTAATATCATCACTAGGGCTCTGAACTTCATGTAAATACATGTTTGTTGTCGCACTCAGGGAACTTCTGCTTTAAAAATATGTAGTTGTTTGGGTTGTAATACAGTTTCTTTATTTTTAATGTAAATGTCAGTCATTTGTAGAACAAATTGATTTTTTTACTAACCTTGTAGTTCATTTAAAAAAACAAACCACATCAAATGATTGTTTTATGATTTTGCATTCATTTTTTACAGCAGTTTTTTGCTATTTAAAAAAAATAAATGTTAGTTTATTTTTCACTACCATGTGGTTAATTTTTACTACAATTGTTAGTCATTTTTTGAGCATTAAAAAACAAATGACAATGTTAGTTGAATTTAATGAAATGTAAGTCGTCCTTTCTGCAAGTGAAATTTCATTTGTTTTTTGACTACAATTGCTGTCGTCTTTATCTAAGTACATAATGTCCTAAGTGCGGTTGTCCCCACTCTGTGATAAAATTGTTGAAACATAAGAACAATATTAATCAAATATCTTTGCAAATCAACGAATTCGGAACAAAATGTCATCGACTTGTTAATGCATATTTTTTCATATTTTGCTACAAATGCATATTTTTGCATTTTTGATATAAATGCATATTTTAATACATATTTTGTCATTTTTTGTTGCATATTGTTTTTAAGAAAACTTTTAGATATGTTACTAAAAATTAATTTTACACAATTTGTAAATTCTATAAAATAAAAATGTTTTTCAAATTTATACATATAATTTTTTTCAATTTTTTTTATCACGAAAGGAAAAACAGAAAAATCCAATTACTAACTTTCTGACGATGTTTATACATAATTTTCAATTTTTAAGAAATTTTTAAAGCAACTTACTAAAATTGTGAAAATAATATTGAAAACGTTGCAAAAAATCAATAATAAATGCTTATTCTATAATTTTAAGTACATATTTTACTATTTTTTGTACATAAAACTCGAATATAAATGCATTAACTTCCTAGCCCTAGTCATCAGTCACATTTTTTAGAAATTTGTGTTTGATGTTAGAGCGAAATAAACATATTCCCCCGTTTTCATAAAAATATTAAACAGTATTTCACATAAATTTTAGTTAAAACACAAATTTTAGCCATATAACTGTATTCATAAACGAATATCAACTTTTACACAAGGTTTAAATAGGTATTTTAACCAAATATTTTTTTATGAATGCAGTTTTAAGGCTTAAAATGTGTTTTGGATCTTTTGTTCCAATTACTGGAGCTGTCTTACTTTTCACATATTGATTGAGTTTCATGCACAATGTTTTCATCAATATATACATACATTAAAACTATTATTACTACTCAAAGAATGTGGTCTAAAGCGAACAAGACTGGCTTTACAAGGATTCAGGATTTATTTGTATTTTAAGTACCAAATCATGCTTATACACACACATCATCAGCAAACATACACAACTGACCACTTAAGTTCAGGTTTTTAATATCATTTAAATAAATTGAGAATAATAGATGGCCTAGTCCATTTCCCTGTGGCAAACCATATTCAACTGAACTAATAATTTTTTACATTCTTTATATTTTTTTTTTTTATTAATTAATACTCATATAATTACAAATTATATCTTATTACCCTAACCGAGCACTAGCTACTATGGCCTTCGGCGCGTTGTAGCGAAAACAGACCAGTGCCTCTGGTGGGAATCGAACCCACGACCCCCGCACTGATAAGCCAGCACGCTACCAACTAGCCTACTGGCGAGCAAATTTTTGAAATTCGTACCTTCACTTAATTGTGAATGAAATCGAAACGCGTTCATCGATTTTCATGATTTATGTCTCATTTTGCTCATATGTTATGTGACTTTACGTGAAAGTAATAGGACTTGACACTTTTTACCTTTTTAGATTTTTTATGAATATAAACAGATGAAAGTAATTGTAATTCTTCATTTTTCTAAATTTGTTTCAGCAAAATCCGACTAGTGGTTCTCGAGTTATGCAAACAAAAGAGCCTAAAACGTGACAAATTTCCCTATACGATACTTACTAACTTCAAAAAATTATTAAAATTTTATTTGATGTAACTTGACCAAACGAATGATGCAGAATTTCTTATTTTTGGGGCTACAAAAACTTATCAGAATTGAGTCCCGAAATCATGTGTTATACTGTGTTATTTTTTTTTCTTTAAAGTGGAAATATTGGCAACCAAAGTTTAAACTTTGCCAACATATAAATCCTAAACGGTTGAAGATATTTTGAGAATAAAATTTTGTATAATTTTGTTAACAAATCATTATTCAAAAATATTTTAAAAATTACTTTTTTTTGAGTTAACTGATTTTTAAAATGTCTTGGATTAAAATCATGGTTTTTGACCATTATTAAAATTGCCATATGGCAACCTTGACGATATAATTTTTATAAGTTTAGTAGTATTTTAATAAGAAAAACATCCATTATTTATGTTTTGAGTGTAAAAGGAATAAATTTTGAAATATTTTAGACTTTGTGCATTTGAAAAGTTCATCGTTCTACCGGTCAGATTTTCCAAAATTATGTACAATCGATGAACTAATTTCTAGCAGAGAAATACATTTTGATATTTTTTCATCAACATAACAACCAAAAATATGAAAGATTAGGCTTTTTTATATTTGTAAATAATTTTTGAAAAAAGTTCCATCAAAAAAGGTCTAAACTGATTTTTTTTAAAATAATTTTTGGGCAACTCTATATAATAATTTTTCACAAAATTTTCATTCACGATAGCAGTCAAGATGTTGAGTAATTTTAAGGTTTTTAAGCCACTTAATTATATTTTTTCAGTAAAAAGTAAAGTCGTCAAAAAGGTCTAAAATTGATTTTTTCAAATAATTTTTGATCAACTCTGGATAACAATTTTCATTCACGATAGCAGTCAAGATGTTGAGTAATTTTAAGGTTTTTAAACCACTTAATTATCTTTTTCCAGTAAAAAGTAAAGCCGTTTAAAAGTACCGGCTCAAAAAAGTAACACTGTGTTTAAAATTAGTTAGATGTTGCATGCTACGGCAATTCCAGATTCAACACAATACATTACATCAATATATTAAAAACATCTAAATCGAGTATAATAAAATTGTATATTGAGCCTTCGGCTCAATAATGAGCTGTGCGTTTTGTGTCCAATACAATGCTATGAGAAACTAGAAAATCGTGAGAAATTTTTTTAAATTTCTGTTACATTATGATAAAAAGGAATACATGATGATGATGATGATAAAGTGTGTGGGAATGTAGATATTATTTTCACAGGATCACACTACAACAGCAGATGATTTTTTAATCAAATAAGTATTTTTATTTAATTGTAAGAGTTTCATAATAAGTCAAAACAGTTTTTTTTTATTTGTTGAGCCTTTAGAAGTGTGTCTAACCCGATTTTGATACAAAGTGTGGGAATTTCCTCTAAAGGTTTTTATGGTTTTCTTTGGGTTCTTAACTTTTTATTGTTGCATCGTTATTGGATTTTGAAAAATAGAAATTTGTTATGCTTAACTTCTGAATTTATAAAATAACAATCTTATTATGTATTATATAATCAACTTAAAAAGTGGATAATTTCATTTTAGAAATTCCCACACTTTTGATTTTAAAATCAAACTGCCCTTTTTAAAATTTGAAATCCTTTAATTACCATAAACAAATAAGAAAATTCTCACACTTTTCTTAGAAAAATACTTATAAAAAGCAGTTTTCAAGTTACAAACTCCACTTCATTATCAACAAGTGCCTTAAGTTTAATATTCCCCCCCTTTGAGGAAACTTAACCTACTAAAGCCAGATGGATTTGAAAAATATCTCCCTTAGAGAGTCCCCCTCATGTTTTTCTTTTGTTTTAATTTTAATTAGATTTTAGGGATTAAAATAAATTTTCTTAGGTGGGGTGGTTTTTATTTCTTGGGTTAACCACTTGTATGTAATTCTTAGCTACTTGTGAACTTCTCAAGGGGGTATATTTATGTAGAGGTATTCAACAATGTGTGTTTTAGAAATTTATTCGTTTATTGTTTCAATTGGTACATTTAAAAGATTGATTTTAAAAGTTCACTGAATATATATTAGAATGAAAGCGGTGGGATTTTTTTCTTTCAATTGTTGTTATAGATGTTTTTCAAATCATTTGGCAAAATATAAAAAATTGGGGGACTAAAAGTTAAATTGATTTAGTTTCAAAAAAGGAGTATATCTATGTAGATACCAAGTTCGATTTTCAAGTGATGTAAAATAATTCTGGGAAAATTTTAAAAATGTCTCTACTAATCAAAGGATTAACTGAAAGTGGAAAATTAATATTAAAAACTTCTTTGGATATCAAAAAATGTTAAAGCCCTAGACTATATATCTATGAGAATCATAATGATAAAATCTTATTTCCTACAACACAGAAAAGATTTATACATTATACATGGTGTCAGTTCCTTTGATTGTTTCCATTACCTGATGACATTTTGTAAAACCAAAAAGTCACCTTAAAATTTAATTTTATTCCCACAGTTTATGAGTACCACATTATGAGGCCTGATATAATAGTAAACTGTCTTTGTTTAAATGCTGGCTCAATAAATTCAACATTTATGAGGTGTTGTTGTTTATTATATTGAGCTCAATTATCCTTATAAATATTTTCTAACTGTATAAACAATAAGTAAGTAAATCATCTGCTTTTAACGTAAGTCTTCTTCTGTTTATCTATCCTTGGCTCAATATTAAATATATCCTGAGAAACTAATTCCCACACTTTTCTTTTTTGTTTATCGTAAGAAAGATAAAAATAGCAGCAGTTTGTATGGCTCAACAAACCTACAATCTTCTTTTATAAATACAAATGTAGCAAAATATATCTTTAAATGTTCTCATGATTCCCACGTTCTGGCTCAACATTGAGCCCGAGCCATACGCATTGTTGCCATTCACACTTTAAACACGATTTATGTGTATTTTTAAGAATGCAACAGGACTCTAATATATAAAATATACTTATTCTCAGGGCAGCGACTTTCCTGCAAAGACATGTTTGTAGTCAGTAGCTCAAAATTTATTTTGACCAAATACTTTTCCGAGTCAAATGATTTGAAACAAAATGGCATTGATTTGTTGTTGCATATTTTGTTACACTCATATAAATAAACCTGTAAAGACAGCAGAAAAAAACAACTCAACAAAAAATTTTAAATGACTTCGTAGAAAAAACTGCTAAAATTAGCAGATTTTTTGCTAAATATTAATAAAATAAGAACAGCAAAAATAAACCGGTTAACTTTACAAAATTTTAGTTAAATATATATTCGAGTTGAATTTTAGTTAATTAAAAACAGCAATTTAATCTACTGCAATTAGCAAAAACCTTTACTAAATATTTGTAGACCAAAAAGCATAAAGTTGTCATTTGTTAGATATTTATGTTGGATTTCATTTTTAAACCAACACTTTCAAGTAATAAATTTATTTTTAAAAATTCAGAAATTTAAATTGCATATTTTTTTGATTTTAAATGCATATTTTTTGAATTTTTAATGCATATTTATGATTTCAGTGCTTATTATAAACGCATATTTTGAATTTTTTTTAGTGCATGAAAGTCGCTGCTCTGCTTATTATATAAAATATAATAAATCCCGCAAAATAAACATCGGGATAGAGGTAAATACAAAATAGAGGAAAATTAAAATAATACAAAAAAATAAAATAAAATTAGTAAAAGTAGTAAAAGTAGTTGTTGGGAGAGGAAACCGCCTCGCTAGTGACTTCCACGGGGATTTTGAATAAAGAAACACTCAATTCCAAACAAAAATACAATTTATTTAAAATTCAAGTTTCTTATATTAAAATTCCTATAAATACAATTTAATTAGATAAATTCAAGCTATTTTTAGAAATTAAACTTACTTTTTGGTATGGAAACCACTGGAGTAAATTTCTAAACAAATTAAAATTAATATAATCTTCAAGATTAACAACAAGTCACCACGCCATGTCAAGCTAAATATAATTTTATAATAAAATGGCGCAGTTTAACTAACGCAAGTAGCGTCTACTCCGAAAAATATAATTTGACATTTACAAATAAAATAATAAACACATCTCATTAGAAAATCAGCAAACAGGACTATTTTTTAGCGATTTTGATAGTGTCGGCAACAGTAGTTTTAACTGAAATGAATATTAAACGAATATTTTTTTCCAAAACGAAGACAAGTTAGACGATAAAACTTTCTGAATCGATAAAAAAAACATCCGAACATTTGTTATCTATCTAAATGTTCAGAACAAGATCTGAATTTTTTCCAAAATTTTTATTTTTTTAAACCGCCCATAAAAACTCTATTGGCATACGTAGTTAGTCAAATTTCCAGCATTTTCCAAATTTCATTAAATTATCTAATAAGTAAGTGTCCAATAACTAATCAGATATAATTTAATCCGAAAAATGGTGAATACAATTGTATATGCGTTCATCAAAATGGATTTAATTTCTTCTAATAATATACAATTGAATTCCGAATTTTGACCAGATATTATAGTTCTAAATAATGTCATACTATATAAAATTTAATACAATTAGGTACAATTTCGTATAAAAGGTTCAATTTATACTTTTGGTAAATAAAATATGTAAATTTTAAAAAAATTATGAATTGTTTATGATTTTAACTAATTTTGCATAAAACATTATTAAATTTTTCACTGAAGGTAAGATTTTCATTTTGTAAGTGAGAAAACTTCAGATATAATTGTATTTATTTTTATATAAAATTAAGATAACACATTTGATTTGCAATAAATTAAGAAAAATTAAAATATGCATGAACGGTAATTTAAAAGTTTCAACTCTATCGAATAAATGATTAAATGATAAATGAAAAAAACAACTGACAATATCTGGTTCATAATGACCGAGGTAAAGTTTCTTTATCATTTTTTTTTTATAGTTTGCCACAAAGTCTTTAAAGTTTAAAATTATTCGAAAAATTGTGAAAAGCTTTCATTCAATTTCTACATTTAATCACAAATTTATGTGTTTTCGGTACGAATATGCAACAGATATTTGGCAAATGGATTTCCGTTCTTACACTAATTGCCCGCCGAATCGCATGAACAAAGAGAGCGATTCCATTAGGTCACTATGACAATGGAAAAACGATACAAAGGAAAAAGCTGGATGCAGTGATTGCAGAAGTTTGTTGGTAAAGTCATAAGGTATCCCAAAATGAAGATGCAGACACCGAAGTCGCGTAGGACAATAGATTTGAAGGACACAACGAAAGAGATATACCATTGAATGTGCTATCAAGCTCAGATGATGATGATTCAGATCATGGAAAAACCCAAGAGTGAGCATCAACTTCACAGGCTTCACCAAGAGCATCAACTTCAATGGATATTGATTAATTCATATTTTTCTGCCTTTTGCCTTTTGCTCGAATTTTCGATGTAAAATACAGCTAGAAAATGTGAAAAAATCGTTTCCAGTATTATAATGTTCTAAAGAATTATGAATTATATTATATGGAATATTTTTTCTAAAGATTTGTTTACTAAATTTTTCACGGTTTGGCAGCTATGGACCAAAAATGGTGAACAAAAGATAGAAAAAATTAGAATTTTTCAACATTTTAGCAATTTTGAGGCACTAGATGTAGTTGTTTCGGGTTAGTTTGTTTTACAATTTTTTCTCCTAGGTTATAGCTACAATTGCCGAAGACAGGAAATCAAAATTCTAATTGGTTTCCGAGATATAGACGAGAGAAAAATTGCATGTTCTTCGGAAAAATTAAGTTTTAGACAAAATATACATGACACCATAAAATCCGAACAGCAGCTAAACTAGCAAAACCCGAATGGGGGTTTGTTAGTTTCGATAAGTACTTCGAAAAACTGCACACGAGAAGGAGTTTGTATTTTATGTGTTGCACTGTGTAATTTTATAGAGATGTGGCTTAATCGTGTTTAAACAAAAATGGTGTCTAGGCTACTTATATCAGGTGCTGCATTTATTCAAATTATTCGTTACATATATGTAACACCATGCAGTAAAGGATTAAAATATCTTTTACAGTTTTATGCAATAAAAAAGGACAAAGTTTGTAAAATGAAATTTTTATTTAAATAAAAATTTATATGTAAATATACCAGAAATACGTTTGTTTATTTTAAAAAAATGTTTAACCTAATTTTGTATTAGGCAATTTTTTACTAAATTTGTAACTTAAAATTTTTTTTTCTCTGAGCGCACCACCAGAATCCTAAAATTAAAAGCGGGTGTAGGTACACCAATTTAGTGCAAATGTGATTCTATTTTTTTAAGACTATTCCAATTTTGTCGTGGCACTCAAATAAAAACCGCCGTTTGATGAGGATGTAAGTAATAGGATTATTTAAAAAAAAATTTTTATGCTACAATTTGGCTTAAAATAAGTCTAGGATTCTAAGACAAAATTTTAGAATTTTCTTTTATGGAAATTAAAATTGTTTTGCAATAGTTTAATAATTAATTTTCAAGTGTGAAAATTTCGTTTAATTTATAGTATAACCAAAGTCACTAAGCTATGAATATCTCTTAGCCCTATCTTAATAAATTGCCCATCAATATTTAAACACATTTAAATCATTAATTATCCTACACTCTCATACAAATTATAAAATTTCTTCCAGCCGAATTGATTCGGTTGCCTCAATCTCTTAAATTCTATTGTCCCAACCGAATTCAGTTGCCACAACCCCCAATTCGGTTACAACAACCCCCAATTCGGTTTAAAGCAACCGCATTCTGTTGTGTCAACAGAATTTGTAAGTTGCAGCAACTGAATTAATTCGTTTGGATGAAATTCTTTTGAGACAACCGAATTTTTTATGTTAGTGTAGGCAATAATAATGACACAATATCAAGTCCTACCTTAAGAAAATTTAAAAAAAAAAACCTTGAGAAATTTCCACAGTTTATGACAAATAAAAAAACGTATGTCAAGACACACGACTCAACAAAAACCATTTGTCTCATGAGCTCATTATTGCAACTCTAGGACAAAAAAAAACTGACAACAAATTCATCTGCTGCATAAAAATATCCTGGGAAAATAATTTTCCATATATCCACACTTTGTTACAAACAACAAAAACATTAGTCCTTTTAATAACCATATCCTCAAAAAAAAAAAAAAAAAAACAAAATCAATTGTAACAGAAATTTCTTAAAATTTTCTCATGATTCTCTAGTTTCTATGAAACATATGAAAATACACAGCTCATTATTGAGCCAAAGACTCAATAGGAAAATTGTTGCTGTATCTACCCGAGCCGTATGTATGGGTTAGACACACTTATTTAGAGACGACGATAGGAATGATTTTTCATGGTTTTGTATTGGTATATGAGGCTTCTAAGCCAAATGTCCAGTTAAACCACGATATATTCTTATGAATATCAAACTTACAGAATATATTGTCCTAAATAATACAAATAAAAAATGCAAGAATTTTTTTTAATTTTTACGAATTTTGGGCGAAGTAGGCGTGGTTGAAAACTGATTGCTTTAGAAAAAATTTTTAATATAGGTACGATTAACTGTTATAATTTAATTGGAAGCATGAAGTAAATGTCTATAAAGTTTTTTTGCAGAAAATAAAAATGAAATAATAATAAAAAAATTAAAAATTTGTAAAATTTTGAATTAGTTCTAAATATCCTCAATTTCAGGAATGTGTTGATAGATCTATTTCGGGAATTTTCTAGGTTCCCATCATCAGAACACGTTTTGAAAGAGAAACAAAAAAACGTGTATTGAATATCCACCAGAGGTGGATCTTGCACATCAAACAAGTTTTCAATTTATTTTTTGATCAATGGTTATAATCTTTAACTTCAAACTCATATGTATATTAGTTCTCATGTAGTTAGTAAACTAGTTCATATGTATGTTTGATGTTTGGCATGGGATTGTTACCGCTTTCAAAACGTGTTCTGATGATGGGAACCTAGAAAATTCCCGAAATAGATCTATCAACACATTCCTGAAAGGGTCAAATAATAAATTTGAAAACAAAAAACTCTATAGATTATTTGTTAGGAAAATATCCTAATGAAGAAATATAGAATATGGCCTCGAACTTGAATAATTTTCATTTTCATTGCACAATTAAAGGTCGAAAAAACATAATTTTTATTTTTAATAAAAATTATAACAAACTTGTATCCTCAATTTATTTAAAAACCAGAAAAAAATTGTCAATTTTTTAAAGAAAAGTTAAAATATTTTAGAACAAATATTTGAATTTTAATTGAATATTTTCGTTACACAATATTAAACGAATAGTTTTTTCGAAACGAAACGAAAGTTCTAGCATGATAATATGCAAAAATGTTCACTAAATATTCAGAACTACCCGATTAAAAAAGTTTTCAAATTATGATATTGTGTTTGACATGTCACAGATCCTTGTGACATGTCAGAGATCTATTCTTGGAGAGGTCCCTGAACTTTCCTCACACACACAGGAAAATGACATGTCCTAAAATATATCACAACGACATAATACTACACATGCGGAACAAAAAGTGACAGGTAACATGCAAATTATTTTTAATTTTCCCTGTGCAACTATTCATTTTGTACTAGATCTGTAACATAACACATAGAGACTAATATGTTACTAATTTTTTAACAAATATTTTTCTTTAATCATGTGGTATGTACCACTACAAAGATAGGTCACATGGTATATAATTTTGCACTATTCCTGTCAGATATCAAATAATAGAGTAATACCAAATATAAGACTAATTGCATGCTGGATACTGTTGACTTGTTCTGTTGAGCATTTACATGTACCAGTATTGTGATATGTTGGCTTCGCGATTTCTCCGGCATATTACAAGGAGCTCTAAAGGTAGAAATTTCCACCTATGAGAAGCCCAAGTTAAAGTTACCGCTTACCAAGTTCAAAATATGTGACTGGTCCATTATCCGTTCTAAATTTTTTCAAAAATTTTTTTTTGTTTTTAAATTGTCCATAAAAATGTTTTTATTGACATATTTAAATAGTACTAGCATTTTTAAAATTATAAAAATTATATCTTAAAAATGATTGCTAAATTGTTCAATATTTAACCATGCCTACTTCGCCCACTTATTGGAAAAATTGAAAAGGTTGTGCTGCTCTTTATTTGTATCATAAAAACAATAAATTGTATTATTCGACACATTTTTTGCAGTAACGGGTCAGTTGACTTGGAAAGCCTCATATGTGTGATGTAGTATTTTCTAAATTTTTATAACTAAAGAACGTGTTGCTTCCTTGTGATGTGTGTTTATGTATGAAAATTTTAATCTCCCCCGCAAGTTTGAATTTCAATAGACACAAATTTTTCTTATTATAATCTTATAGATGAATGATTTAATGTTCAGAGTAGATCCTTAGTCATATTTTTGTAGATATTCTTTAAGAAAAAAAAAACGATGCTGCTCAATTGTGGGAAAATTTTTCTCTTAAATTGTAAAATTTATTTTTCATTGACACACTTTAATATGTAATTTATTATTTGTTAAAATTTTAGGGTATAATTTGAAAAATTTTAAAAGGATTTTTTATGGTTGAATGATTTGAAATTATAGTATGTTTCACATATGATTTCTAATTGTTATGGCTTGTAAATATAAGAATTTGATTAAATAGGAGTATTCATAGTTAAATCACAAAATTATGTATATAATTGTTTTTTATAAAGGGTGGAAAACGAAAAAATTTACCATTTTCAAATGCGGATTGCGCCAAATCTATAACCGTTAGAGATGAAATTCAAATTTTCTTAAATTCTCTGATGTGTAATGTTGATTACAGTTGATTACACTATTATAATTTTTTGACAAAAGAAAACATAAAGATGGAGTTTCAATTGGTCATAGTTTTGAAGTGTGCTTTAAACAGATATTAAACTGATTTTTAATTGGAAATTTAACTGATTGAATTTAAAAATATTTACATACCAGCATTTTTTGTTAATGTCGGACGAAATCAGTGTTTTCCAACGATATTAGAGATGTGTTGGTTCACAGCGCTAAACAATATTTTGACGCAAAAATGCCCATTTAAAAAGTTTATACAATCTTAAACTATCTTTACAATCTTGTAAAAACTCGTAACTTTTCTGCACGTTAATAGAATCATGGCATGGGGTCATGCACGGTAATGTAAAGATTAACCAAAAGGTCATTATTACCGTTCTGAAATACCAATTATGCAAAATGGGCTAGATTGTTTATAAAGCGTCTGAATTTTCTAAAACTGATCCGAAAAATTTTAATTATAAGTGTTCAAAGCTTAACATTTAGTTTTACAGCGACACATTTCGCAACAAATCGAAAAAAATTTATGGGAATCAACTTCAGAGTTTTGTTCTTAATTTGTGGTATCAGATTTGTTTCTATTCTTTTTTGTGTTAATATTATTACGATTTCAAAATGACAAACTTTTTCCGATTCCACCCTTTAACTAATAAAGTAACTGCCCTATGAGGAATGGGACCGGTTCTGCGTGTGCCACAGGATCGGCCCTTTCGTAAACAACTGGCAACTTTAACATTGGCTTGTCATAGGAGGGGGTCATTTGTCCTGCTTTAAACCACATAGTGGCATGCCACAGCACTAACCAAAGATGGGCATACCACAAGACTGTCGCAAAAGGGCCATGTCGTATAAAATAAACGAAAACTAAACAGCGTCCAATGGGTAAAATTCTGGCCAACTGGCTTTTTCTTGTTAATAAGCATTCTGGTTAAGTGGTATGTCCTCCCTTCACCAGTCACGGGATTGGTAATTTTAGGACAACTGACACTGCTTAACCCACTTCTGTATTAAATTATACCAGTCCTGTGATAAGTCCTTCTTTAACCTGTCACTTTTAGGTCAATTGACTCCTCATTCCCCATAGGGTGCTTAATGTACAGTGCTATTAAATTGCGCCTAAAACAATAAATGTCTCAACTTTAAAAAGAAGCTACTATAAAGTTTTTACTATATAAAACCCAAAAAAAATCTAAGAATCCTTTATTTTAAAGGATTCTAAAAATCCTCGTACTGAACTATTTTTTTGTTTTGTTTTTCATTTACATTTTAATGTTAACAAAACCAATTTTATAAAGATATTGGTTATATTCGACCTTTATTAATTAATTTCCAAAATAAAAGATTTAGACCTCGAGCCTAAATATTTTATTTTTGGAAATTAAAACCAATTTTAATAAAAATGAACTGTATTAAGCAATTGGCTGAATAAAATTTGTTTTTTTTTATACTCCAAAAACTGAAAGACAATCATGCGAAATTGTTTGAAAATTTCTATTACAAAAATATTTTTTTATACAGAAGATTACAAAAGAATTCGTGTTTGTATCATGATTTTCTTTAAAGTGTGGAAATGTTAAAAAATATTTTCCCAGAATATTATTATTTGTCAAGCAGCAGATAAATTTGTTATCAATGTTTTCTTTCTCGTGTTTAAATAATGAGCTCATGAGACATACGGTTCGTTTTCTATTTGTTGAGCCTCAAGAAAACAATATTGAGTTGCACATAGACGTGTGTCTTGGCATACTTTTTTTGTTTTTTTTTTTTAATTGTGGAAACATTTTTGAAATTTTAATTTATTGTTCATTATTGGTATGGATGAAAAATGTAGCAGGCTTATTTAAACTCACTTTTACAGTTTTATAAGTTGTGTCTTATAAAAATTTTTAAGAAATTTGTATATTGATAACGGGGAAGTCAGTATTCGGGCTTTAGTATTAATGTTTTTCCATAATAGTTTTAAATGTCCAACATGTTTTCCACATTTCATTTTGTTTAAAAGAAATCGTTAAGGGATAACTATTTTAGATTATCATGTTTGTATCCTAAGTCTTTCGTTTTTCAAAGATGTCAATTTAATAAATGAAATACCATAACTCCGCAAAATTTAGTTTGTACTGCATTTTCAATTTGTTTAATAAACTTGTAATTAAAAATACAGTGAACAATACTCATGCAAAGTTTTGCTCTTTAATATAATTAAATCTCAGCCTAGAAAATCAAAAGACTGAAGCCACAAACTTGGTATTATAAAGTATTGCTTTTACTTATTATCTTTCTTTTAATTACGATCAAACTTTTAACAAAATTTAAAGATCCTTAATAAAATTAGAAAAAATTCCAGAACACAGACTCGGTAGTAGCAACCGTATTTGTAGCCAATCGAAGGGTTCTTTTGGGTACATTAACAACAAATATACTTCTACATGCTCATTGTGTTATTTTTATAACAATTGGCTCAATAAAATTTGAAAATCATAAGGCGTTGTTGTTGAGCTCAATTATCCTTATTCATATAACAAAAAATTCAACTGCAGGCTGTCAGTAAGTAATTGAAAATATTTGGCTCAACACAATAAAAATAGAATATACCTGGAAACTATTTCCCACGCTTTAATGTTTTTTTTATGAGTAACATTAGTTACTTTTGTAAAAGAAAATAGTAACAGAAATTTTGTTAAATTTTCTCATGGCTCTCATGTTTTTGGTATTTGTTCGGCTCAATATTGAGCATGAGCCATGTGCAACATGCCAGACACACTTTTTGATAAAATATATTTGAATTTGTTAGAGGATTACAATACAATAAGGATTGATAATTGACAAGTCGTCGAGTTTGGCTGAATATTGGTTAGACCTACCGACCATTTCTGAAAAAAATTAATAAGAAACGATGTTTGTTTATTTATTTATTTATATTAATTTATTAAGAGTGAAATAAATCTACAAATAATATTAAAGATATAACTAGGAACTGGCCTTAGTCCTTTCATTTTTAAAATAGCGAATTAATATTTACATTATATGAATAGAATACATAAGTACATACCCAGTAAAAAATGTTCGTGTTTTTAGAAGAAGGATAAAACAAATGTGACTATTACATAAAACTGAGAAGCAGCAAAACAAAAAAAATAAAAATTTTCGTATAAAAAAACAACAAAAAAATTGGAGCATACTGTATTCCCTAACAAGGACGCAGGTTGTAAGCAGCTTACCCTAATCCCTTATAAGGATGCAGGTTGTAATGCAGAAAGTTCCATATCGGGGATTATAAACTATCTGTACCAGTTTTCCCAAGTGATTTCCTATTGCGTTTAGTGTTTTCGCGTATGTTATACAAAATAATTAGTCATTTGAGTGTTTCTGAATAGCTAGCACGTGCATCGTTAAGAAAATAAGTAAAATTATTATATGTCTAAAATGTTAACGGCAAAAAATTAATATTTTAAAAAGTTTGGGGTTAAGAAGAAGAATAAACGTTTTTCTTTAAAAATTATAAACACTATTAATTTTCAAATCAGACTAGGACTAGTTTCTGTCTTTTTATGGACAGGCGTCATCAGTGATTATTATTTGTGTTTTATATTTGTCAGATTGTCTCTATATGATAAAATTACAACCTGCCGGCTGTAAGAATCAAACCTGAGCTTCTTCTTACACTACAAACGTAACAATACCAAGTCATGACCGTTTTAGCGATTACACCCAAGTATGGCCTCGAATGGAATGCAGCTAAATTGCAGTTTTTCTTTCCTCTTAGCTTTTATGTTATTGTATTACTCAGAAATGACAAACACTAACAAACACAAATATTCTATTTTTAGATTTTTGTTTATTTTTCTATTAATATCTTTAGAATTTGAATTTTATATAAAATATAAATTATATTATATTCATATTATTACTTTTAATCGTAATAATGTAAACATGAAATATGATTTTACTGAAATCCATGAAATCACAGCTTTTATAAGCGGTAAAATCAGCTTAGTTTGCCCAAAAGTACTACTTCCAAGTGGGAATGTAAAAATCATGGCATATGTAAGCTGGTTTGTAAGGGATTCTTTTTGACTTAATTTTTAGCGTATGGGTCAAACCAAGAATAAACTTAAAACAATTTATTTAAACTTATATATGTATCTGTTTTTCAACTAATATAAAGTTCTTATTTCGCCCAATTTTATTCAAATCTAATATTAAGTGTTACTGGAATTTGTATATTGAAACTTGTCATTATCTTAATGCAGTTTATCATAAAATTTGATTAAAAATCGTATTCTATTATTTATTAAAAATTTCATTCTCTTAATGAAAAAATTTCATTAGAAGTAGTTTCATACAAATAAAGAAGCTTTTTAAATCCTTTCAATACCGACTTTCTGTTTGTGTATATATTTCTATTTGGACTTCAGATTCTTGTTTGGAGTCTTTAAATAAGGTTTAAGTTGTATGCCCCCTACACATCCTACCCACCAAAAAAATGTGTCCAAAAGTCGATTTTTTGAAACTTCTCAGCCCATTTTTAACAATAAAACATTCACACACAGAGAAAAGTTTTACTATTTGCCAACTGAAATTCGGTTATTATGACTCAAATTCTGTTATAACGAATTTCAGTCGGTTGGTAAAACTGAACATTAGTATTCACAACAAAGTCCGTTTAATTCAACTGCATTTTAGTTGTTACACCTATAATATATAGAAATCTAATATAAATATCGTTGTACTAACTGAATTTATAAGTTTTTATCATTAATATACACTTTTCAATTCGGTTGGCACTTCATTTCTCTGTGTGCAATTATCTAAAAATACATTGTTTGATTTTGTTCTGAACATTAGATGATGCTGCATGAAAAAGTTCGAGTATTTAGCTTTGCTAGTTTAAGAGATACACCAAACGCCAATTTTTTCGGAGATAAAGGATGATTAAAAAAATTCGACTTTGTTAATAAATATTGCGGCTATACTTCCCCGATGAACAGATTATGCATATAATAATTTTTTTGTAATGACCAATATTTACACAAAAACATTAAGTCTTATTGCATTATCAAATTTTTTATATTTTTTTAAATATGTACACTATAGGGTTAAGAAATGTATCATTCACTTTGTGAAGAAAACTTCATTGGTTTAGTAAAAACTTGTATTGATTTTAAACATTTTGAAAATATTATTTTTTTTTTATTTGTATTTTTTCTACTTTGAAAGAAAAACAATTTTTAATGAAAATTTTCATTGCCCAATTAAAGGTTGAAAAACATAATTTTATTTTTAATAAAAATTATATCAAACTTGTAAAAAAGACAAAGTACGGTCTTGTTTACTCCACCTTTACATCTTGTTTTCAAACAAAACAAAGCAATTGTGAAAATAAAAATTAGAATAAAAACAAAAAGCGTGTATTCTATATCTGCCAAAGGTAGAGCTTGCACATAACGAACAAGTTTTCAATTTATTTTTGATCAATGGTGATAGTCATTAACTTCGAGCTCATATATTAGTTCTCTCAATTAGTGAGAAAACTAGGTTAAATGAATGTTTGATGTTTTGCATGGGATTGTCACTTCTTTCAAAACGTGTTCTGATGATGGAAACCAAGAAAATTAACGAAATAAATCTATCAACACATTCCTGAAAGTGGTCAATTAATACATTTGAAAACAAAAACACTATAGATTATTTGTTAGGACAATATCCTAATAAAGAAGTATAGAGTATGGCCTCGAACTTGAATAATTTTATTTTCATTGCAAAGGTCGAAAAAACATAATTTTTATTTTTAAAAAAAAATTATATCAAACTATTTTTTATTGTTTTTATTTTTTTACAACTTTTTTGTTCATTTTTTTTTTTAAACTAACTTTTTTTAGCAAAACTAACAAACCGGAAAACAGTGACTTTAAGGTAATTTCGTAATAATAATTTTAGTTAGAAAACAAAATTTCAAAAATTAAAAACTAAATGTTCACACAGAGAAAAATTTTGCTGTTTGCTAACTGAAATTCGATTATTTTGACTTAAATTCGGTTATTACGAATTTAAGTCGGTTGGTACAACTTAACATTAGTTTTCACAACAAAGTTCGGCTAATTCAACTGAATTGTAGTTGCAACGAATAAAATATTATGAAATCGAATGTAAATTCGATATACACTTTTAAATTCGGTTGGCACTTTATTTCTCTGTGTGTTGCAAAAGGTTTGATTATATAAAAACTAACTAGGTATCATAGGTAATTAACAAAACTAGTTTTAAAGATCAAAATGTTTATAGTAGTTTTTAATATTTTCTAAAATTTATCCCAAGATTTTTTTCTCGTTTTTTTTAATTTTTCTAGTTTAGCCTTTTATAATATTTTAAATAAAAATTGAAAAATCAAAATTTTTTTGTAATTTTTTTTTTTAACATTTATGGACAACGTTTTTTTATTTTGAAGAATATTTTTAATGAAATAAACCTTCAAATGTAAATTTTTTATTTGCTTTTTTATTGCTTAAAGATTTTTATCAATTAGAATGAGTTGTAAAAATCTCTCATTTCAGCATTTTTAAAAATATTCTTACCAAATTACAACATTTTATATTTACAAAATTTTAAAATCTATTTTATAATTTAGGCTTTCTTTTTAAGCTAAACATATTATCATAAGTGCTCCATTAGAAAAATAAATCTTAATAAATCACTTGATAAATTATCGTGGCGTGTTAAAAATAACTTGTCTTCATATGACTCCAACTTTAAAATAACAAAAAAAATATAAATAAAAAAAAACACAAAGACGCTATGGGAGACAATCTTACTTACAGCACGAGTTCTAAGAAACTCATTTTCAAAATCTTGAAAAAAATATTATCAAAAAAAAAAACGACACTAGCAAACAAAAAAGTATGCTAAACACGAGTTCGCTCAATACTAAACAAAATAAAGATTTATATAAAACAAAATAAAGCATCCCACGCAGTTAGAGTTATTTTTTAAACCTCTTTTTTTTAAGAACAAAAAATTAAGTTTATAAATATCGCACACCTAGTTCAAAAGTGACTTAACTCAAAATTTTAATTTTTCTGGTTTATATGCCTAAACTATGCACAATACACTTGTTTATCTATAAAAAAAAATATCAGTGTATTTTGTTGTTGTTAACTGTTGCTAAAAAAACAGTTATGTCTTTCTTTATGTTTCAATTGGTATAAAGTTGCAAATACTTTTTTTTGATTTCTGAAAAATTAAAAATTTTGAGTTGAGTCACTTTTGAACTAGGTGTGCGATATAAACCATAAAAATCATTAATAGAATTTATATATAAAAGAAAGAAACATTAAATTATTACTGACCTTTGACAAGTAAAAAAGAGAAACCAATAGGAATTCTAAAAGTATTTGATACTTTAAAACAAAACTACCTGCTATTGTAGTTCTTAACAATCCCTCTCTTTCTTTCCTTAACAAATATATTGAAGCGCTATTCAATTCAATTCAATTTAATATAAAAAAACCAACCCTAATATTAACTAAGAACATTTTAAAGAATCTTTTATTCTTATTGTAAGAAATTTTTGTATAAATATTGTGAATATTAACTTAGGAAATCAGTTCAACACACGATATCAAAGTGTCTACAACTCAGAGGAGGAAAAAAAAAACCAAAAGAATGAAGTAAAGACAACAACAAAATGTTTCCCCACACAAAAGGGGAGACAAATCTACAACAGCAGTAATTTCAAGTCGATCATCAACTCTGAAACAACGATCATTAAACTTTGAAAACATCTCGATTAAGTTTTTCAACAACTTTGAATTTCATTATGATGCAGCTGTAATCATCTCTACTTGGGTCTCTTCTTAAAACCCCCTTCATTAAGGTTGGCTAAAATCACCTAAATGTGCCTTATAATTACTAAAATGGTTTAGTTTGTTAATTGGATTTAGATACAATTCCCGTTCATCCTTTTCATATAATCCGATGGTATAAAGCTTTAGAAAAATTTTTCATTTTAACTTGTGCAAATTTTTTTCGTTAACTAACTGTGATACATCTTTAGTTTATAATATAATGAAATGTCTTCCAACATATAGTTTTAAAATTGTGTAAATTTTTTTAAACTTAAGTTATTATTAAGAAATCAACTCAAAATCATTGTCTTCCGGTTTGTTTGTTTTGCTTTGAAAAAAAAAAAAAAAAATATTTGAAAAAAATATTTTTTTTTTCATACAAAATTTTTAGTTTTAAGTTAAAAAATAACTAAAACAAAATGTAAATAAAAAATAGTTTGTAAAAAAACAAAAATTTTTAAAAAGAGTTTTTATTTCAAGTTTCTATTTCAGGAAAAAAATATAAATTATACAAGTTTGATATTAAAAATAAAAAAAATAAACAAATTTTATTAAAAATAAAAATTATGTTTTTTTCAACCTTTAATTGTGTAATGAAAATGAAAATTATTCAAGTTCGAGGGCATACGCTATATCTCTTTATTAGGATATTGTCCTAACAAATGATCTATAGAGTTTTTGTTTTCAGATTTATTAATTGACCACTTTCAGGATAGAAATTATATTTAAAATAAAGAAAAAGTATTAAAATGTTTATTAATCTATAAATATTGTTAGAATCATAAAAAATCTTCAACAATTTTTAAATATCATTTTGTTGATTCTTATAACAGTCCTATAATCAAAATTTGTTGCTGTTTCACATGCAAATTTGATTTATAAGACTGTTATAAAAAATCAACAAAATGTCTATGCATATATCCATTAGGGTGTCCCGAATAAAAACAAAGCATTTGGAATACCACTCAATCGATGCGTATTAAAGAGCTAAATATAGGAAAAATAAATAAAAAAAATTTTGTAGTGGATCTTCATTTCACTTCCAACGATTGTAGTTACCGGTTGTAGTGCATTTTGACCAAAAAAAAGTGTAGAATTTTTTTCGAAATAGGGCTTAAAAGTTTCGTAATTTTTTGTTTATTAATGGAAAAATATTTTTAAATTTTCTGTAGAATAATTTTCGTCCACCAGAGGCAAAAAAGTTTTCTACCAGTTGGTTTAAAATAAATAACTAGCAACGTTAAATTAGAAGAGGGTTATTTGTAATATTCTCAAAAATAATTATAAATTTTAAATTTTTGTTAAACAAAGTTAAAAAAAAAACCGAAATTGTTGGTTTTGAAAATGCTCTAAAAACTGTACCATGTTTGGTCATACCTAAGAACGGCCCTCCTCCACATGGACTTAAGCGGAAAGAAAGAGAAGAATGGATTAGGGTTATTTTCGAGAGACAACATTTCGTAGTAGTTGGTAGCATGCTGGATTATCAGTGCGGGGTCGTGGGTTCGATTCCCACCAGAGGCACTGGTCTGTTTTCGCTACAACGCGCCTTGCTCGGTTAGGGAAATAGTATATAATTTGTAATTATATCATTATTAATTAACAAAAAAAAAAAAAAAAATATTACAAAAAACATTGAATATGTAACTTGGATATGTGGAAACCTATTTTTAAAGCTTATACCTTTTTGGAAGGGTAATTAATTAAATACTACACCCATAGAAAAAAGTTTGCTAAGAAACTAGTAAAGCCATTAGTAATCAAACTTTGTAAGTTTTAAACTAATTTTTAGTTCAAATTGAGATTTAAGTAAAAACGGTGCTATTTAGACTTGATGACTAACATTTTTTGCTGAATTTGCTAAAGTCTAAAAATATTATTTTGATAATCAAAACCAGCAGAGGTAGTGGTAATGCGATGTTAGCGTTTCAGTATTTGCATTTTTTTGTCAAAAATATTCAAGATATTTTTGAAAACAGGAAAATATAACGACTATAATAAGAGGTTTTGGTGTTTATAAAATAATTTATAATGTTTAAGAACATTAATAAAAAAATTTTAAAAATATTTTTCTTTTAACAATGAATAGATATTGAAAGCTATGGAAAAATCAGTGCTAATTTCATTAAATTTTTACTTATTTTTCTATTACTTTAAATAGTTTTGATTACGCTTAAGTCTTTGACTTATCGTATTGGGAAGTGGTGTACCTTGAAAAGAGTGTTACTTTAAACGATCCATTTTTTGAGTTTATTTTGTACATTTTGAAGAAACTATCTTCCAGATAGTGTTTTATTTAAAAACTGATAACTGCCCAGTAACAAATGCGCTGATGTAAGCGCTTACTATTACATAATACTGAGAAGCAGCAAAAGAAACGAATAATTTTCGTATAAAAATAAACAAACAAAAATTTTGTACTGTTTTCCCTAGCAAGGATTCAGGTTGTAAGCAGCTTACCTTAATCCCTTACAAGGATGCAGGTTGTAATGCAGAAAGTTTCATATCGTGTATTATAAGCGATCTGTACCAATTTTCCCGAGTGACATCCGATTGTGTTTGCTGTTTTCGAGTATGTAATAAAAAATTAGTCATTTAACTGTTTCTGAAGAGCTAGCAGGTGGAGCGGTAAAAAAATAAAATAATTATATTATTTTGTTTAGCTTACAAACTAAACAAAATATAAAAAGGAGAGAGAAACAAAAAAACGTGTATTGAATATCCACCAGAGGTGGATCTTGCACATCAAACAAGTTTTCAATTTATTTTTTGATCAATGGTTATAATCTTTAACTTCAAACTCATATGTATATTAGTTCTCATGTAGTGAGTAAACTAGTATGTTTGATGTTTGGCATGGGATTGTTACCGCTTCCAAAACGTGTTCTGATGATGGGAACCTAGAAAATTCCCGAAATAGATCTATCAACACATTCCTGAAAGGGTCAAATAATAAATTTGAAAACAAAAAACTCTATAGATTATTTGTTAGGACAATATCCTAATGAAGAAATATAGAGTATGGCCTCGAACTTGAATAATTTTCATTTTCATAATTATATTATGTCAAAAATTTTAACAACAAAAAACTAATATCTGTAGAATTGTATGTAAAATAAATTATGTATGCTATATTCATATTATTACTTTTAATCGTAATAATGTAGACATGAAATATGATTTTACTGCAAGATATGAAATCACAGCTTTTTATAAGCGCTAAAATCAGCGCTTATTTTGCCCAAAAGTAATGCTTCCAAGTGAGAATTCGCCATATAAAAATCATAGCATATGTAAGTAGGTTTGTAAGGGATTCTTTTTGGCATACTCGCTTACAAACCTGCTTGCATGTAAGCAGCGTTTTTTACTGGGTGTGGTCTAAAAACAGCATATTTTCACTATAAAAATGTGTGTTTCAAGGTACACTCTAACTGGGTACACCCAAAGGTGTACCTGGAAAAAAATTTCAAAAACGTAAAAATTTGCGATTATTTTGTAATTTTCAAGTAATTTTCAACATTTTAATGGAGACGATTTAAGTATGCTTATATACAAATATATCTCACTCTAAACTGGGCTTTTACATTTCTTTTCTGCAGAGATATAGCTGTTAATATATCAATCGTTTCATTTATTCGTTTCAATTATTTATAATAAAAATATTCACGAATAGATGGCTAATTTAATTTTAACTAAAATTTAACTAAAACTTAGTAGATTTTACAGATTTTTTCTGTTTTTATTTTACTAATATTTAACTGAAGATTCTGCTAATTTTACTGCTTTCCAGCAACGTAATTTCCGGTAACGTAACTATGTTTACAGACTTATTTATATGAGTGTACGATTCTTTCTTGATTAAGCAAAAAAAACGATAACCTGTTACAGATACAATCTTTTTTTAAGAATCTAAAATAAAGTACTACAAATTTTTTAAACTTTTCAACATTAATCGAATTTCTTGTATGGTGCCTCATTGATTATGCAGTATGACAGAATAGCTATAGATAATATTATAAATATCAGACACGTGATTTTCGTCATTGGATAAAAACGGCTGAAAATTATAGATATTTAAGATATTTCTTTATAGTTTGTCTACCACACGGAACTCAAAATAGATGAACTTATCGGATTTCTATGGTGAACATGATAATGCATTTGCGTTAACCATTGGTTTCAGGGAGTTTTTACAAAATTGTTCTCTTTACGTTGTTAAATTAATTACAATTTTATTTTAGGAATTCATGACAATGTGATCTTATACCGATCGTGTTTTAAATTTCGTAAATTTTGTTGTTTTAGAAAAATAGCTTACCTTTTCTACGAGCAAAAAATCACAATACTAAAATAATTTTTAAACATATTTATTTGTATACATATGTTTTCTGATTTATCTATATTTCCACACATGTTCACCACACATATTTTTTTGCCAAAGACTTTAAAACAAATCCAATTGACTTTTAAAAATAACCCAAAATTTATAAACAAAATACATAAACAACTAAAATCGTATTCTAACTCTTCATAATATGGCATAAATGTGTTAAAAAAGGAAACATAAGGGAAGTTTTTAAGATTGCTCAAGACAATCAATGGGAAATAATCAATTTATTGCAAAAAGCTGGAGGACTATTAAGATGCTTAACAAATTGTATTTGTGATTAAAAGCTTTTTTAAAAAAAAACTGTTACCAATGTTTTCCATTTTTAGTTTAAAGTTTAAATTTTTAGTTCAATGTTTTAGTTATGAAAAAAATATTTTCTTCCATTTTGAATTGTTTTAAATTAAATTTAAAATTATTTTTAAGTTTATATTAATTAATAAATATCAATAAATATTTTTTTTTAATATTTTTGTAATAAAAAAACAATATTTTACAAACTTTTTTTATTTTAAATATTTTATAAACCACAAGTTTGTTGCCTACGTCTTTTGTTTCGAAGGTTACACAGAAAAAACTGAAATTGAGTTTCAATAAAAAATATTTCTAATTATTCTTTAAAGTTTAATTGATTTCGTTCTTAATAAGGAAATTTTGATTTAGTTTCAATAAAAATTTGAATCATGTCTATTTCAAATTTAATTGAACATTGTTTTGAATTTTAAACAAATTTTTAGTAGATATTAGTAAAACTTTAATTCAAGTTGAAAAAAATCGCAAAATATTTTGCAACCATTGTCAGAATTGAAAAAAATTTATAAATTTAAAAAAAATCGTTAAAATTAAAAAAAAAATACAAAATTTAAAGAGATTACCAAAATTTTAAAAAAATTGTCAAAATTTAAAAAATCGTCAAGATTTACAAAAATTGCCGAAATTGAAAAAAAATTTCCAAAAATAAAAAAACATCTGAATTGAAAAAATCTCTAATATTTGAAGAAAAAAAAATCTCAAAAAGTTAACAAATAGTCGCCAACATTCAATTGTTAAAAGTTTTAAAAATTTTCAAAAATTAAAAAAAAATCAAAATTAATAAAAAAAATTTAACAAATCGCTAAAATTAAAAAAAAAAAAAACAATTCGACATAATTTAAAAACTCGTTCCTTTTTTAAGTGAAATTTCATTTGTTTTTAACTACATTTACAGTGGTATTTACCTACAAAGTATTCTAAGTGTAAGACTGCAGTCAAAAAAATACACTTTTTGTGCTTTTACTTAAGAAAATATATCGGTTTTCGTTTTTGGAAAAAATCGAAATTCAGCGAAAAAGCACCTTAACTTCAAAATATATTTATCAAACTTTAAGGATTTTCTGTTACAACTAAATATAAGCTTTCGGTCAAATTTCATAAAAATACGTCTATAAGTTTTTAAGTTAAGACGATGTCTTTTAGAGGTGTCCTATTCGAATCCTGTATGTCTTTGGACCAAAATAAGATTGTTTTTTAAAAGCTTAGGCTTCAGTCTTACTTAGTGTTTACTAGCAACAGTTTCTAGTCAACATAAATATGTTTCTAAGATCTTTGAAAATTGTGTTTATTTCACAATATTTATTTTTTGAAATTTTACGAAATTTCAACTTTAACACTTTCTCGCTTCCAAACCGTGCACTGCACACACAAAATTCATCAACAAAATAGTTTGTAAATTTGGATTTCTATCGAAATAGAAAAAAAATACCCCGCCTGGAGGTATTAAATTAATATATTTACAATTCATCGGTTGGCCAGTGGTATGCCAGTACTTTATTTTTTGTACCACTGCCAGTTTATGACTGGGTTGTTTCTAAAGAAGATAAGAAAAGACTGTCCAAGGGACCAATTATGTTTTTTCCATATTTTGTATATTTTTCTAAAATTTTGGGAATGTTTTTAATTTTTTGTGATTTTTGTTATAATTTGTCGGGTTTAGAATTTCTGTTTTTTTTTTTTTGCTACTTTTTATTTCAATTTTGAAGAATTTTTTTAAATTTGGGCGATTTTTTATAAGGGATAGGAAATCGTTAATTTTTGATATATTTTTATTCGGAAGCATGTCAAAAACTCCCCCACGGGTGCTCTAGGGTTTTGACAAAAAAAATCCCACAAAAAGTGAGTATGTGGTTTGAAAACACTATATTTATGATTACAAAAAAACGCATTTTTAAAAAAATCCTAGGACGAATTTAAAAGTTATGACCATTTAAAGTTTTTGGCTTATAAAAATTGGGCGCCATTTGAAATCTCTTATAAAAACAACTACTAAAATAAATATTTTTCAAAAATTTAAATTAAAAATAATATTGTAGTAAAAGCAAGCAATATTCAATTAAATAAACCCAATTAAAAAAATTTTTGTTAGGTAGAAAATATTATTCGGAGATGAAATCTGCATGAAAGTGTCGTCCAAATCTGAAATTAAACCAACTACTAAACCCCCCATTTAAACTTATTAAATTGATACACACATTTTAAAATTTTTTTATTAACTTTTTATTTTATTTGAAATACACTGTACATATAATAAAATTTATATATAATTCGAATTATACTCACAAACTGCTCTTTGTAGCCATTTTCCGTAATGTACATCACTAGTTGTTCGTTTAAACCTGTTTCAAACCATCTTGAAGTCTAAGTTCACAGATTCGGAAGCCTGTTCACTACAAGGTCCTAATCCGGTGTCTGCTTTAGTACAAAAATCCAGTATATGGTGAAATACTGCATGCACTTTGGGAGTAACTGACAATTTTTGGTTAGTCAGTGAACAAAGTTGAAGGTAGTTATTTTTAAATGTTTCAATATGTTGCGCTGCATTTTCATCTAATGTTTTACCAAAACATGAGCTTACCACAATATTGAAACTGTTGAAAACCACAGCAAAGAATAAAAACTTTAAAGGTAGATTTTTTTCAAGAAATGACACATTTTATACGAGTTTTCTTGAAGAATTACCATTAAAAGTTAAACGATGCATTAACTCTTTTGAACATTACAAAACTTAGCCCATTCAAGTGAGATTTCTGGAAACATTCTTTCCAAACATTCGAAGACTTTATTTACTACACCTTATAATAGGTGCAGCTCAGGTGGTGGAAATTTCTCCAAAACTAACATTTCGTCTAGCTCAGATGTAATTGGATTGTTGACACAATTTTTAAAATATTTGGCATCTTCTTGATGCTTACTCCTTTCACACCACTTTCAGCATTTTTACAAATGCTTCCAAACGTCCTTAGTTTTCCACACATTTGTAAGCGATTTTTTTCCACTTCGCGCCAACAACACGGAAAGCTGGATGCGTGGCTCATTAGACCCAAAACTATATTACCCAATTTTAAATCGTTTGCAAATACTATATTATTTGGTATAGTTTGGCTTGATAAATTTAAGTTTTCAAATAGAATTGCCATATTTTCGTAATTTTCCTAAACATCGGGAGCAATGGCTAAAATAAACAACATTATTTACTTTACCTCTGATAGATGGCTTAGGGTGTTCCACATTATTGTAGTTAAAAATTTTATATGACATTGCAGAAGAAGATTTTTTTCCTTTTAAGTATTTGTTTGCGACAAGAATCACATATAGATGTAGGAAACATTGAATTTGATAAGTTAAAGTTAGGAATAAAGAACACTTCTATATCTTGTGACATTTGAAGAGATATCTTACGGAGTTGTTTTGTTTTGCCCATACAAATAGCGTATAACAATTTTTTGTATTTTTCGTAAGAATTAATTTTTTTATATACTCAAGCATAGACATAAAAATACATATGCTTAAATAAACTCAATTTTATCGGAACTACTTTTAATTGAAACAGTAAAATACGAGATCAAATTGAATTCAGATTATATTGTAGTAAACAAATTATGGATTTGAATCTTTTGATCCAAAATAAAATAAAAAAATTAGCAGTACGCGAAAACTGGTTTAAGAAGGCTTAATTGCTTTAAATGTAAACTAAATTAAACTCAACAATTCTTTTTTCGTATTTTCTAATTTTTTGTGTACTTAAATAGTCATGTGTGATCATCAAACTTTAAAACACCATAACTTTTGTTTTCGTTGTGCGTTTTTTTTAAATCATAAATATAGTGTTTTCAAACCCCGTACTCACTTTTTGTGGGAAATTTTTTTTGTCAAAACCCAATTCTAGAGCACCCGTGCCCCTCTTTTATGTTTCCTACTACAGTGACAAAACTCTGAACGGTAGATAAAACTTTTAAAGAGATATAAAAAAATGTTATTAAAATCGAACAGTTTTATGGAATGCTTTCGTTGCCAGAGGTACCAATCTTTTTGTAATTTCAAAACACAAAAAAAGTTTCACATGCAAAATTTTTAATTTTATTTTCTTTTAAAAATTAAACTTTGTCTGTGTTCAACATTATTTTTTATAACTTCAAAATTTATCCTTGGGTTTCCTTTAAAAATGCCTTGTTTTTTTCCTAAAAAAAATTAAAACTCTTTAAAATATTTTTAGGTTTTTCTTACAAAATATTTTAAAAAAAATATTTCATAAGTATTTATTTTCTTAAAATATTAACTTAAAACTAAAAACTAAAGCAAAACAAACAAACCGGAAGACAATGATATATTTTTTTTCTTAAAACTAAAAATTTTCTTAAAAAACTACAATGGAAGACATTGAATTAAATTTATATACATAATTATAAATCAAATTGAATCACAATTAAAACTTAAAAACTATTAAAGCTGTTAAATAAAACGTGTTTAAAACACTATTGCCACTTTTTCCCATTAAAGGGAAGGGAGTTGATATGATAAGGATTTTAAAACATAAAATCTTTTGAAACAAACTGTTACGCACAACCAGCAAGCCATGATGTTAAAAAGAATTTTTTGTGAGCGGAAACCTAAGGATATTTCACATTATTTCCTTGAAGGTTTAAAACACCGTTTTTTTGTCCTTAGAGTCCATTTTTGATTGATTTAAAGTTTGCTGTAGTTTTTGTTGAAATTTACTTTTAGCACTTGAGTTTGCCTTAGTACATTAAAGAATTTTTCCTAAATATCCCTGGACAGCAACTCTTTCTTGCTTAAGTAGTTTCTTTAAAAGGTAAGATTTTCTTTTTACTACATTTTTCTTAACCATTTAAGTGTGCCATCGTTTGTTAATGAAGTTATGAGTTAGACTGATTTCTAAACGTTTTAAGATGTAGTATTTATACTACATTTTTTTATTTTTGTAACTTTTTTAATGTTATGTTCCTAACATTAAAAAAGACAGGTAGTGGTTGGTATTTTTGTGTAAGTTATTGTTAATGGTGGTAGTTGGCCGTAAAGATATTTTTACCATCATCCTTGTCTAACTAGAATGTTGTGTAATGCTTGGTCATTGTCTCCCCCAGTTTTTCTTTTTATATTATTCTAGGTTCTATGTAAGGCAATTAAAATGCATTTTATTACAGACAGAAAAGTGGTTTTATTTATTAAACTCCATTATAAGTTATAGCTATGCTTAGACCTTTTTGTTATATATGTATATTAGCGTGTCCCGATAGAAAAAATTTTTCGGTAATAGCACTCAAACGATGCGTATTAACGCCCTGAACAATAAAAGTTCAGCATCAAAACTTTTTAAGTTGATCTTCAGTTCCCTACCAGCGATTAAAATTAGCGATTCTAGTACATTTTGACAAAAAAAAAGTTTCGACGATTTGTTTCAAATGTGGCTCAAACGTTTCGTATTTTAGTCCTTTTTAAGAAAAAAATAATTTAAAGTTTTTGATAGAGTAATTTTGGTCCACTGGAAGATGTTTTAATTTTTATCAAGTAAATTTCCTTACAATATTTTCTTTAACTTTTTGCATTAAAACACTAAAAATCTTTTCATATATGACCTGTATTTCCAAAACGTTTATTGTAAGATTAAAAATGTTTTTTTTTTCGCTAAACGCGAGAAAAATCTGTAAAATTCAAGATATTACCTTTTTTTTTCAAGATATTACATTTTTAATCTTACAATACATGTTTTTGAAATACAGGTCATATATGAAAAGATTTTGAGTGTTTTAATGCAAAAATTTAAAGAAAATATTGTAAGAAAATTAGCTTGATGAAAACTAAAACATCTTCCAGTGGTCCAAAATTACTCTACCAAAAATTTTAAATTATTTTTTTCTTAAAAAGGGCTAAAATACGAAACTTTTGAGACACATTTGAAAAAAATCGTCGAAACTTTTTTTTAGGCAAAATGTACTAGAACCGCAAATTTAAATCGCTGGTAGGGAACTGAAGATCAACTTCAAAAATTTTTATGCTGAACTATTATTGTTAAGGGCTTTAATAAGCGTCGTTCGAGTGCTGTTACTACAACGAAATCGCAAAAACGCTGTTTAACGGGACAAGCTAATGTATATTGGCTGGTGTAATAAAGTTGGGTGTAGAACTTATAACAATCAATTTTCCTTCATTTTAAAAATATATATATGTACTCCATTTTTTACAACACAAAATTCATTCCCCTAACTATTTTACTATTATAACCAGTTTTTTGTAAGTCAAGAAAAAGAGTATGATATCAAATACTTTAATAAAAATTATGAAAATATTTAAAATTATAATTCTAAAAGTATTTTAAAAGTATTCAAATTACATACAACACAATACTGTTACACGTTTAATAAATTTTAAAGATCTTTAGCTTAAGAAACTCTAACCAAAAATCAAAAGACTTAAGACACAAACTTTTATAAGTATGTACATAAAGTGCCATTTTGAATTGAAGAGAATACAATACTGTTACACGTTTAATACATTTTAGAGAACTTTAGCGTTCACCAAAAATCAAAAGACTGTAGACACAAACTTTATAAGTACAAAAAGTGCCATTTTGAATTGAAGAGGTTAAAATTTGAATTTATTTTGATTAAACCATTATTATAACAAACACTCAACTTTTGACATAATATTATGAACTTTCTTAACAAAATTTATCAAAAATTCCCACAAATATTTAAAAAAAAATTAAAAAAATATTGAAAACGATAAATCCAAAAGTATTTTAAAAATATTCGAATAAAATATAATACAGCTCTCCCAGGTTAAAATGTTCATATATGATCATATATTGCCATATATGGTTTGTATGTATGTATGTATGAGCATATATGGTTCCATATATGGGCATATATGAACATATATGTAATGTATGGGAGCATATATGGGTAAATACATTCAAATGAAAAGTTCATATATGGATATGAATGACACCATATATGATAATATATGATAATATATTGCATATATTGGTTCATATATTGGTTCATATATGCCATATATCTCCATATATGAATTCATATATTATTCCATATATGGTTAATATGTTTTAATTTTTGATCAGATATGACCATATATGAGGATGAAATTTTTTATTTTTAACCCTTATTCTACCAGTCTACGAATTCTTGACAAAAATATATAAATTAATGTTTTATTGATTTATAAAGACAATTGCAGAGAATGAGTTTTGAATTGAAATTTGAGTTGAAAATTGATGAAAATTGGTCCATCAACTGATATTATCACGCTAAATATACCATTGGTGAAATTTGTTGGCGAACGCACCCCTTTTCCGGGGGAGGGGTTCAAAGTTGGAATTTTGTTTTAGGATTTTATCCAAGAGTTGTGAATGGGTCGGAACGCTTAATGCACCATCGGAAAGGTATAATATGTCCCCATTCATTAACCCATTACAAGTTATCTTAAAATTTTGTATTTTTTCATCTTTTTTTATTAAAAATTCGCAACTAAAAAACTAATAAAACCTCCAAGTTTAAGTTTAACCAAGTTTATAGATTCACAGGGTCGTATTATACCTTAAATGAAAGCTCAATATCTTGTTTATAAATTACTGGCCTCAAAACATACCTATAATACAGATAATTTTTAAAATAAATAAAAAAGGCAGGAAAATTTAAAAAAAAAATACCAAATGTTAAACTGACTCGTAATGTGTTAATGAATGGGGACATATTACTCTTTGGAAATGGAAAGATATTTAAAATACCTTTCCGATGATGCATAAATAATGCAGATCCATTCACAACTTTTGTATAAAATCGTAAAACAAAACTTCAAATTTGAAAAAATTTAAAAAAAAAACTAGAAAAGCTTTTTTATATACGAGAATATAGGAAAAGTAATAATATATGACAATATATGAACATTCATATATGACCATATATGAACATTCATATATGTCCATATATGAGCATATATGTCCATATACCCTCAAATTTCGGATCCGAACATATATGGATTCATATATGTGGCCATATATGACAATATATGAACTTTTTCACCTGGGCTTTTACACGTTAAATAAATTTTAAAAAAATCTAAGCTAACGAATTCTGACCAAAAATTAAAAGACTTAAGACACAAACTATTGAAGTAAAAAAATTTGCCAAAATATTGAAATTTAAAAAAATTTAATTATATAGAATACAAAACTCTTACACGTTTAATAAATTTTAAAGAACTTTAGCTTAACAAATTCTAACCAAAAATCAAAAGACTTAAGACACAAACTTTTATAAATACATAAAGTGCCATTTTAAATTGAAGAGGCCCGAGTAGAAAATAATATTATATAATCTTATATATTGTGATCCAGTTTTTCAAAATGTAATATAGTTAAGTATGGCATCATATATACTATGATACAATTTGACTTGCCACTATAATCTTTCGTAAAACGGCATATATAATTATATCTCACAATGTATTATAACATACGTTATTAGACGGGCCATGTATAATTGGATTAGAAGAATCAAATTAATATATGGGATTAAAAAAACAGTTTATTGTCACATGTAAAAAAGTGGATTTCTTTTAAGTTGTGCAAAAGAAACGTTTTTGTTTTGAAATCTACAACACTCTACTCAAAATTTTAATGTCAACTCGAAAATTTTCATTGAAAATGTCTAATAAAATTATCTTAAATGAATCACAATTTTAAATAACAAACTGCAAAAATTTTAGTTTTACATACAAATTTTTGACTGTTAAGCATATAAAATTAAAATTTAGCTGTACGTTAAATTTAAATTGTGCTCTTAATAATCGCACCATAATATTTAGCTCCCTGTATTCAAATTAACAAATTTATTTTCGCTGGATTAAATCGTATCAAATTATATCAATCTCAATGTAATATTATCCATTTATATATAATACGATCCATAATTTTTCGAATTAAATTTTATTTCAATTAGATATAAGGCAATATCAAATTTGATACATTTCTTTGTTACATCATATTAATTGCTTTTAAATTGGGGGCTTATATTTAAATTTGTTTTGAGAATACTTTAATTTAATATTTGAGATAACATAATAATATCTAAACTTTGTTAACAAAATCTATCAAAACTTCCACAAAATATTTTAACAAAATTTATGAAAAGTTAAAAAATTATAAATTCAAAATAATTTTAAATATATTCTAATGCAATAGAATACAACTTGAGCTGAACAAATTGTAGCCAAAAATCTAAAGACTTAAGACACAAACTTTATAAGTACATACAAAATGTGTCAATTTGAATTGAAGAGGTTTATGTGTTTAAATTTGTTTTGATTAACCCTGTGGTCTCGTTTTTTTTTCTTCAAGTCTTCGACTTTCAAATTCTGTACAAATTTTAAAGCAAAAACTTGAGAAAAAAATCTTATTTTGGGTATTTTTAGCATGGATTATTATGAGTGTATATATTTAAAAATGTTTTTTTTGTGATTTTACAAACTATTGTAAAATATTCAATTACATTTTTGCTATTTTAAACGAAATGTCATTTGTTCATATTACAAATATGTCAAAATAACACAAACTTTCTTAAAATGAGCAACAATTTAATATAGGTGGTATGCATGTTAAGTAAGTCGGAAGGAGTGAAGTACTTCTTACACAGTCGTAGGAAACCGAGAGACTTGAATGCTTCTTTCAACACCTGAGTATCCGCTTCCTCAATACCAATACCATACAATTGAACAGGTGACAATGTTAAATTCACGCCCTATATGTTAACATTAGGGCGGGTCGATTTAATAATCGCCCAAAGCTCAGTGAAAATCGTATTCTAGGGATCAAAATAAGAAACTTTGCGGAATTAACCATACCTCTAAAACGAATTCTACTACCCCGAAACTGTTGACTTTTGTCCCGTAGGGTCAAGTTTTGAAAAATCCCACTTTGACCCATGTAGAGTGCCCCAATCGAGTCCAAATGTATGACCGACCCCCACTAACTTTGAAGGGCCGATCCACCCATGCTCGTGGCACACCCCCCTGGAACTCCCCTGGGGGGTTCCCCATACAAACATTTCAAAAAATCTCCATTTTTGGCACTTTATTTTATTATTTTTTATTTATTTTATTTATTTTTAATATTTTATTTATTTTTTCTCTTTAGAAATTTATTTAGTCAGAACATATGTAAATGAAAAAAATAATTTAACTTAGTAATAGAAAAGAAATAAAAAAAATTACTGTTTGAAGTCTTTTTTGCTTTCAAGTCTGGGCAATTTCGCACGGCTCTCTTATGTCGTCGCCATAACAGCCTCTACATTTTCCGGTATAACTCGTTTGGAAACGCTAGCTAGCAATTGAACGTGTCGTTCTGTTGCAGGTCGTAAAATAGGTTGTGTGGGTTTTTTAAGCCACCACAAGACACAGCTGCATGTCGTAAACTTACTTAAGCAAAATCGGTTACAGGTAGAATTGAGCATAAAATTATCATAAAGGATTTTCCAGAAGTAATAAAAGGCGCACTTGCTTAACAGAAAGCATAAAATTATCATAAAGGATTTTCCAGAAGTAATAAAAGGCGCACTTGCTTAACAGTATTTGTGGTCAGATTAACGTTTAATTTACATGTAAGTATTTTATGGGCAGTTTTGACAACAAAATCGGTTACAGGTAGAATTGAGCATAAAATTATCATAAAGGATTTTCCAGAAGTAATAAAAGGCGCACTTGCTTAACAGATTTTGTGGTCAGATTAACTTTTAATTTACATGTAAGTATTTAATGGGCAGTTTTAACAACAAAATCGGTTACAGGTAGAATTAAAATTACCATTTCATTTTTATTACCTCGTAGACCATATATAACGCAACAGTTTTTGTGAATGCATTAAGTCGTTGTGAAGAACTCAAAGTGTGAAGTTCTAATTTCAGATAAAAAAATATTTAAAAAAAAAAATCATTCCAAATCAAAAAGTTTACAATGAATCCACCATCCTTTACACCGCAAGATGAAGCAATAACAACATCAACAACTATCGAAAACCCAATGAGTCATATACCCAGGCATGATGTTACTGTTGGTGTGTCTACTGATGGTGTGTCTACTGATTTGACTGATCTTAATTTACCAACCCATCTGGATATTTTGAGATATTATTTTTACTTGAGCGAACAAAAAAAATTGCTCTATAAATCATTCACTATTCAAGTACAAGATAAGTTGATTGGAATTTGGAAAAAACTTGGTATGGAAATAATGCTGAAAAAAAGTGTATATAATAAATTGAATAGATTGCTTGTCAAATATCAAGAGCAAATCAAGAATAGAAACAAACACCAAGAATTTACAGAGTATGTAAAATCTCTGGAAACAATTTTTTTCATTGGAACATGTAAATGCGATTTGAAGGCAGCTCCATGTGCATGCGGTTTGGTTCCCGAACGCCTCAAAGAGTTTATGCACGATCAACATAATCAGAGAAGACTAACAATGGATGGATTTGCGATGGAAATTGAAGAGCAAGGAGCAACGTCTATGTCATCAATGCCAACATACCAAGATCCCGATGATTCAACATACGCACCGCCACCGGTTCAAGAAGATTTGGATATAAGCACAAGTTCACAATACACACAGAGATACGATTGTTTTAACTTTGCCTTGGTATGTGACAGATTTGGTGTGCCTGATAGAGTAGCATCAGCAATGGGAACCGCTCTTTTCCAAGATTTTAAAATGAAAGATACCCATGGCAAACCTCTCATCATGGATAAATCGAAAGTTCGCCGAGAAAAAGAGAAATGCAGACAAGAAGTGCTTCGCAAACGGTTAGATGATACCAATTTGTTAGCATTTTCATTCGATGGCAGAAAAGATGATACTTTAACGAGAGATGCAATTGATGAGAAGTATCATACTAGGATGGTAAAAGAACCTCATCTTGTTATTTTGAGAGAACCGAATTCTGAATTGATTGGTTACGTAAGACTGGAACATGAAACCGCTGAATACAAAACAACCAAATTAAATGATTTTTTTAACGATAAAAATATATCACTGAATGAATTAATTGGCATATGCGTTGACGGTGAGCCAACAAACACTGGCCCACACGGTGGAATTATACGACGATTCGAATTGCTGTTAAAAAGACCATTGCATTGGTTCGTTTGCCTTCTACACTTCAACGAACTTCCGTTTCGGCATTTGTTTGAAGCTTTGGATAAATCAACCAGCACTGGACCAAGATCGGCAACCGGAAAATTGAGCCGTCAAATCGAAACTTGTGAAACTCTTCCGGTAAGTTATTGCTATCACTCATTTATTATAATTGTCAACCGTTTTTAATTGCTTTATTTTTATATATTTTCAGGTGGTGGACGGCTTTCAGAAAATTGAGTTGAAAAATATGCCCCCTGCTCCAGAAAAAATTGAATTTTCCACCGATTCCAAGTACTTATACGACATGGCCCATGCAATTTCTAGCGGCGTGGTTTCAGTGGATCTGGCTAACATCAAACCAGGGAAAATTGTACATTCTCGGTGGCTCACCAAGGCCGCTAGACTATTACGATTATATGTGACAACGGAAAATCCAGATGCAAATTTAAGAATACTGGTTGAATTTATAATTACATGTTATGTGCCAATGTACTTCAATATTAAGTATTACAGCTCTGTCGTGTACGGTAGTAGATTATTTTTCAAATTCATTAGTTGGTCAAGATTTCTAGAACCTCGTTTACGCAAAATTGTCAATAAAGTAATTACAGATAATTCATATTATGCGCATTCGGAAAATATCTTGTTATCAATGTTGTTTGATGATAGCAAAGAAAAGCGCGACTGTGCTATCAAGATAATTCTACGCTATCGAACCGATGTTGACGACCCAACGGGACTTAGAGCTTATAAAAAACCAGATATAAACTTTTATTGCACAAGTTACACGGAAATGATCAATATGAATGACATAAATGACGTATTTGAACCACCATTCACTCGAAGCATTCCATACGATACTTTGAAAGAATATTTAAATCAAGATGATCCACCGTTTAATGATCCAAAAATTCCATCACACATACAAGGAACAGAACGACACGTTCAATTGCTAGCTAGCGTTTCCAAACGAGTTATACCGGAAAATTTAGAGGCTGTTATGGCGACGACGTTAGAGAGCCGTGCGAAATTGCCCAGACTTGAAAGCAAAAAAGACTTCAAACAGTAATTTTTATCTTTTCTTTTCTATTACTAAGTTAAATTAATTTTTTCATTTACATATGTTCTGACTAAATAAATTTCTAAAGAGAAAAAATAAATAAAATATTAAAAATAAATAAAATAAATAAAAAATAATAAAATAAAGTGCCAAAAATGGAGATTTTTTGAAATGTTTGTATGGGGAACCCCCCAGGGGAGTTCCAGGGGGGTGTGCCACGAGCATGGGTGGATCGGCCCTTCAAAGTTAGTGGGGGTCGGTCATACATTTGGACTCGATTGGGGCACTCTACATGGGTCAAAGTGGGATTTTTCAAAACTTGACCCTACGGGACAAAAGTCAACAGTTTCGGGGTAGTAGAATTCGTTTTAGAGGTATGGTTAATTCCGCAAAGTTTCTTATTTTGATCCCTAGAATACGATTTTCACTGAGCTTTGGGCGATTTTTTTGCCTCCCCACAAATCGACCCGGCCTAGTTAACATACATATTTGGGTATTGCGTCCATTGAAATCGACCATATTCGCACGACCCCACTCGGACACTGTGGAGGGGTCACGAGTGACTTTTGGCTTTGCATACGACTAAAGGAAAATTAATGGCAAATCTTGCTGTCATCTGCGAAAGAGTTAATTAGGTAGGAAGTTTGTCCAAGAAGGTCATTAAGAAAGATAAGAATAGTGACGGAGGAAGGACGAAACCGTGTGTAGCGCTATCTACATCTGGATTTTGGGATAGCCAGGCAAGCCGATTTCAATGGCGTACTTTATTTTTCTATGTATGGCACAGTGTTTCCACAAAACTATATAACGTTTTTAAAATGCAATCAATCTGAATACTTTCTGTTAAAATGTTAAGAAAACCACTATAAGAAAACCCCATTATGTCCGAATTCCAATGACTGGCGAGTTTATGATCAAATTAAAGCGATTTATTTTTCTGACTATTTCGATGACGGCATTTTAAATATCAGACTTGGGCGACGTCAATTACATTTCAAAATCGTTCACTTATGAAATTTTTCTATATCATTAATAGTATCAGACCTATACTCACACTTGTAAGCTTAATCGCTTCCTTGGAAAATTTGTAAAATCTTTAATACCAAACATGGGGATTAGTAACAACATCTGAGTATTTAATTACAGGGCAATTACTCAATTACACCCAATTACATGTAATTGAACATAAAAAAGTAATTGGCCTGTAATTAAATACACAGATATTGGAATTATGTCCCATGTCTGGTATTGACAAAATTGAAAATTTCCCAAGGAAGCGTTTAAGCCCACAAGTGTGAGCGTAGGTCTGAAATTATTAATGATATAGAAAAATTTCACAAGAGAACGATTTTGAAATGTAATTGACGTCGCTCAAGTCTGTTAAATATAAACCTATTTTAATTATTTCGGTAACGGTATTTCAGTGATATCGTTATTTCGGAAACGATATTTTAAGGATATTGGTATTATAGTTATATTGGTAGCGGTATTTTACGGATAACGGTATTTAAATTATTTTGGTATTTTAGGGATAACGAAAGTCAGTTGAAAGGGTTTTGAATCGATTACGATATTTTAGCGGTATTGACTATCATCCCTGATCAAAATACGATATAATGTCAAAATAACAATAATGAAATGAAATTTTGTTAACCCTTTATAGCCTCATGTAACATTACTGTAACAAACCCCAAAAACCCCGAAATAATACATACTGAATTTATTTAGCTCGCTCAAATTTGTTTGACCCTACTGTGACATACCACTGATCAAATTAGTACCAACAAAATATCACAGATGGCATAATTTTTTGACTTCCGTCAGTTTGAAGTTTGCATAATACGAATAGTGACAAGTTTCAACACGTGTAAATTTAAAATTTTATTAAAAAATACAAAAAGGGCAAAAAATTGGGTTGTTTTTATGAAAACCTGTAGGTAAGTGAATAATATTTTTTACTTATTGTATACAATGCATATTTTTACATTTTTACATGAAAAAATTATATTGTTATGTTTGTAACATTCCTGTTACATTGAGTTACTAATTGATTTGATTTGATAGATAGTATTATGGGAAGATATAAAATTAAGATACGAAGCAAATGATGGCAGGTTCGAATGTTCTATCATTTGTTAGGCCTCACTATGGCGAATTCTTGGCTTCAATACCGAAAAGTCTGGAAGGCAAAACACATCACCGACAAACAGATGTCTTCCGCAGATTTTCGACTTCAGGTAGCTGAAACTTTATGCAAACTTGGCGTGAAGACTAATACCAAGACTCGAAAACCAATAGAAAACGAAATTCAAACCAAAAGACATAAGGGGCCGGCGCACTGTGGTCAATATTTTGAGATAGCGGCCAAAACTCCTTTTGGTTTTTGTTCTCCGATTTTAAAGTTATTAGACTCATATGAAAGTAGACAGTAGTAAACCTCGGGAGCCAAAAAATTAGAACTCTATTTCAACTATTTCACTGAGAACAGGGTGGTCCAAAATGGGCTTTTTCAGAATTTAGTAAATTTATGATATTTTTAGTTAATTTTTAAAGTTTAAATAATCATAACTTTTCTGTTTTTAAAGATTTTTGGACGAAATAAATTTTGTGTTGTAACTTAACTTATTTAAATATTTTTTTTAAAAAAGGTCAAATTTCTCGGAAATTTCCTACTTCGTAGAGCACAACTCCTGTGAGTCAAGCTGAGTCAAAACACAAATTTACTATTTTGTAGTCCTTACTCTCCCCTACATTCCTATATATACATGTCCATGCATCGGGACTGCACTTTTTGAGCTACAGCAATTTTTCTGACCCAAGGTAAGATACTCGGTACAAATGCACGTCATATTTTTTGAGAAGTTATTTGTATGTGAAAGTGGCTATTATGCATATATTTTGATGAAATTTTGTACAAGAGTTCTTATTGACCCAAAAAATAATTCTGTTGAAATTAGGAGAAGTTGGCCCATATTTGGACCTAGTCCACATAGAAGGGTGTATCAAAATTTTGACAAAAATGACAATAGAACTCTCAAATTATATGGTATCTGGCAATTCATTTGGAAAAGGTAAAAAATGATTTTATTGCCATCTAATATTACATAACTTAAATACCTGAAAATTGCAAATAAATTTAAAACCAATGGAAATAACTGGTAAAACCAAGTACCTGTTATATTATTACCAGTACCTGTTAACTCTCAAATTATGTGGTATCTAGCAATTCATTTGGAAAAGGTAAAAAAGATTTTATTGCCATCTAATATTACACAACTTAAATACCTGAAAATTGCAAATAAATTTAAAATCAATGGAAATAACTGGTAAAACCAAGTACCTGTTATATTATGTTTCAAAGAGGTAAAAAAGATCATGTTGAAACTTCGAGCAATAGTATATTAATCCATGCATTCATTTTTTTCTTCATTATTGTTTAAACAATGGCTAAATTCAGTTATAGTGTTCTATCTGATATATATTTTGAACGGAAAGATGAAAACGACATTATTTTACATATAATGAATAATCCATTCTTCAAAATATGCGACAAACAAGAAATTAAAATTCATAACTTAAAAATAAAAAACTTTTTAAATACTTTAAGAAAACGGTACAATCAATGTTCCAGAAACAAGAAATTGTTTTACTCACGCAACCAAGAATGGCTAAGAAATAAACTTATTTTTAAAAAGCCATCAGTAACTACCACGGAAACTGGAAAAGGTGGTCGACCAGCAAAGCCAATTGATAATTGTAGTGAAAGATCACGAAGACGCAAGCTTAAACATATTAATGAAGAAGTTTCTTGTAGCATCATAAAGGATTCATTTCTGCATCAAATTCAACCAACGAAAACTAAAAAGAGTAAAATTGCTATCATTGAAAAAATAGTGGAAGCAAGCCCCGACACCAACTGAAGAAAATAAATTTACTCCAGAAGAAGCATTTGCACTATTTTTGGATTTGAAAATGACTAAAAACCAATATACAGAATGCGGAAGCGAGCCAATGAAAAAAATTGTGGAATTTTTCCATCATATCGAGATATAGTTTCTGCCAAAAAAGATTGCTTACCTTCACCAACTGCTATTAGTGTAACTTCAAGTTCAGCAGAAATAAAATTGCAGGATCTTCTTGAACACACTGCAGAACGATTATTAAAGACATTTGATGCTGACTATTTAAAGAAGTTTAAAAATTGCAGCATGACTTTAATTTCTAAATGGGGATGTGATGGGTCCTCTGGCCAGAAACAATACAAAAAATGTAATGCGGAAAATTCATCAGATGGCAATTTATTCATGATTTCTTTCGTTCCATTACGTTTAACAAAAACTTATATTGGTTCAGAGCCGTCAACTAGTAGAGCTGCAGAGAATTTTATCGATGTTGTGTTCTGTATATAATATATCCAAATAGTATTGATATTGTTGGGAATTTCAGTGTTATTTTTCAGTTTAATCCTCACAAGAATTAGCTTTCTTCCAAAAAAACCAACCTTTGGCCCCTGTAAATATTGAGACTAAATAAATGTCAGGGGCCAAATGTTGGCATTTTCTGACCAAAATTAAGTTTAGGAATAATAAATAAGTATTGGTTGTAAAATACGACTGAAGAAAGTAAGAAATTATAAAAAAAATACCTATTTAAAATGTCAAAACATTCAACTTTTACATGGAAACTCAACAAAAAATTAAAATTCATTTTTAACTCCACATTACTTACGTTCCTATCAGACGATTTTTACGTTTGAACACGCAAATTGAAGCTTAAAGTCCCTCCTATTGAACAAAACAAATTGCGTAAAAAATACCAATCCGGTCAAAAGTTATAGAGTTTTGACCGCTATCTCGCGAAATTGACCACTGTGCGGCGCAACATGTTCCTCCAAAGGCAGTTCGTCAGGATCAAATCGACCACTGGCCAATTTGGGTAGAAAAGAGAATACGTTGCAAGTTCCCCCACTGTAGTGGCGTATCACAAACAATTTGCGAAAAATGCGGTGTAGCATTATGCTATAACAGACAAAATAATTGTTTTAAATCCTTTCATACCACATAAGTATTTTTTTACTTTTAACTCAATGTAACAGTAATGTCACAATCCCTAAAATGTCAAATAAATAATAAATAAAGGATATTTTTTAATTTCTAAGTAATACGTTTGTTTCTATTTACCTTAACCTTTCCCGTACCAAAAAAATTTTTAATTTTTAAGTTCATGGGCAACAAAGGGTTAATTTTACGAAAGTTATCTTTGTTTTGAAATTAATTTTGTATTTTCTCTAATGGATTATTATGATTATAATACAACAAAAAATAATTATAAGTAGCACTTGTTAGAGCTAATTTTTGCTAGTTTTAGTAGTTAAAGCTACTTTGTGCTATATTTATGGAAAACGGCCAATTTTTTTTACTTGCTTATTTTTTTGTCAACTTTTTAATCATTAGCTGCTAATTTTTTTAAAGATTAAAAATATTTCTTACAAAAAGAAAATAAAAAATGTTTATCTTTGTTTTTGTCCCTCACAAAAATTTTTTAATAAAATTTTTGTTTGTACAAAAATTGTTTTTGGCAAAATAAATTGAAAAAAATGTTACAGACGCTTTCTAATTTCAAAAATTTTTTCAAAGCATTAATGTAACATTACGTGTTGTCTAGTATTTGTAAATTTTGTAAAAAAAAATCATTAAAAAAAATATTTGTTAGCATAAACATTTTTGATTTTAAGGTAAAAATTTAGGGGGCTGATTTTTAGAGTTATTATATTTTTGTAGACCTACAAATGATCAATATTACAAATGAATACTATTACGTGTAAAAGTTTTATTTTTAATATCTTTTTTTTATTTAATCAATTTGAAAATTAATTGACTATGAACACAGTTTTTATTTGGAGGAATTTAAGAAGTACATTTCGTGTATAATTTCTAAACAAATTTACTGTAAAAAAAAATTCTCATAATTTTTAGAAAGGAGTTTTTAAAACGAAACATCCCAGCCAGAAATTCATGATGGTTCAAAAACTAAGTACTATCAAAGCATACAATATACCAAATCCAAAACGTTCTGGGAACGTTTGAAAAAAAAACATATTTAAATTACTTTAATAGCACTTTTTAAACAAACTTTACTGATGTTTATTGAAATAAAAATAATATCTGTGGAATTTTGATAAAATAGTGTAGTCAATAAAACTTTTAAATGTGGATACACTCAAAAAAATTTTACAGTTGTTTGTGTAGTAATCAGTAGTAGTTGTTTTTAACTGTAATTACAGTTGTTTTTGTATGAAATAATGCAAAACAACTATTTTGACAGTTGTTTTCAAAACGAAAACTACTAAAATTTTTAACAGTTGTTTAAAGCAGTTGTTTTAAAATTTTTGTAAACAAGTACCAAACAGTAATTTTGAGGTAAACAGTTCAATTTTGTTAGTTATTTTAAAATAAAAAAATATATTTTGAAAAACTATGTTTTGAAAAATTCTCGTTTAGTTTACATTAATATGTTTAGAGTTTGCAAATAATAATAAGATAATTTAATTGTATCTCCAATGCATTAAAACGTCATAACTGGAGTACCGTTGGGAATGTTGACTTGAGACTTTAAATAAGATGCTGGAAATACTAAATTTTGTTGTAATTGAATGAAGAAAAAAAAATTGAAATTTTTTTTTTAAATACCAAAAAAAATAACCTTCAAAAACAGTAGTTTTTACTAATTTTTACAGTTGTTTCAAAATGTTTGTATTAAAAAATTGTCAGTTGTTTTTACGACATTGGTAGTTGTTTTTACCACATTTGTTAGATGTTTTTTAACAGTTAAAAACAACTACATTTTTAGTTGTTTTAACTGTAATTACCTTTGTCGCCTTATAAACTAAAATTACAGTCTTTTTCAGTAGATTCTACTGTAAAACTTTTGTGAGTGTATTTTAGTCTAGTCCGCACATTTCTACTATTATACTATAAGATACCAGACGTTTTTCAAATCAACTTATTTCAACATTTTTAAAGCACTTATTTTCACTCGTAACTTGCCGCAGTTCTACTGCAGTAATTGAAAAAATGGAAAGTTTTTATAGAAATACTAAGTAGAACTACCACCGTCCTCATCAGTTGAATCTATATCTTCCTCTAATACTACTTCGTCCAACTCTTCTTTAAAACATGGCATAACTATGTCATTGTTTTCCATTTCGCCTTCATCTTCCCCAAAATTCATATCATGTTCTTCGACAGCTAGTATGTAAAATTAAAGCTATTTTATAATGTTTAACATAAATTCTGAAAATATATTACTCACATTCTTGAGAATTTTTTAGTTTTTGCATTAAATGCACTTTAAAATCATTATACTTTTGGGTTTTCAAATGTTTTGGAAGCGATTTAAAAACAAAAGACGTAGCGCTTTACAACTACTTTATGTTTGGTTTTTGTAACGTTTTAAGAATACTCTAAAATACCAACATGAGACCATAAATTTGGGTTATCATTTGAGTGCCCTGAGAACACTATAATCATTAAAAACATGTTGCTTTGGTAACGTTTCAACTACCATATGTACGTAGTGCTTTCAGAATACTTCTATGTTTGTTAATTTCTGGCTGGGATATTTTGTGGAAAAAACAAATTAAAATATTGTGACACTTATTTTCTATAAAAATATGTTAGAGATTTATTGAATATTTTTTTTTTTTATTTTTTTTAATTATGTTCCTATAGCCAAAGTCTCTAAATATTTTAATATTTTCTTATAAAATATTTATTTTTTGGAATCTTAAGGTTATAAAAAACACATCATTTCATAATCTTAAGGTAATTCAAATAGTCAATAATATTGGCAGAGTTTTGAAATTTTCTTTTTTTGTCTTCTTAAAGACACTACCAGAATTTTAAGACTTTTTATGGATAGTTTTTAAAAAATTCTTAGAATCCTAGATGGAAAGTACTTACTATTTTTATTTTTTCCTAAAAAATATATATTAAACACATTAAAATTTTTAGGTTGGGGTTTTATATACAAGATGTATTTTTTTATTAATAATATCTTAAAACTAAAATGTTGCAAAAAATATTTTCTTTTTTACAAAATATTTTTAAAGCAAAACAAACAAACCGGAAGACAATGATTATTTCTTAAAAATAACTTAAAAACTATTAAAGTCATTAGACTTTAAGGGAAGACATTTATTATAAACTAAATTTTTTTTAAAGCATTTTGAATTATCACAGTTAATTACAAATTATTGCACAATAATATTGTGTTAAAGCAGTTTGGGTAAATTTTTAAAAACCAAAAACATTATTGAAGATTTTTTTGATTTCTAAACGATGAAAAATTAAAGCCAATTATTTATAAAGACAGGAAAACCAAAACAAGATGATAAGGCAGCTACAAAGCAGGCATCTTATAAAAAGGGATCGTCATCTTCTTCTTCATCTTAGCAGTAGAGATTGTAACGCCATCTTGTATTGAAGCTGTTTTAAAAACTCTTTAGTCTCATTATTTTTAGTTAAATAATGAGACAACTTTTTCGAGTTTTATGATATTTGTTGCAGCCAGCTTCTCTGTGTCATCTTTTGATTTTCTGTTTAAGAAAATCTACCAAATTAAATTTTCGTAGATGAGTTGTTTACACTTTAAAAACGTAGACAGAACTAATATTTACATTTCCCTTCACAGCTATTTATACCAAAATCTATATCCCTCTTACAAACTCTTATCATTTCCCTAAAACAATTCCTATAGGTTCTTAAGTCTTAAAATTGTCTTACATAGGGTGACTTTTCTTGTATCAGAATTTCTTTTAAAACTAACCCCTGCGGTTTATTTACTTTTCTATGTCTTCGCCTAAGAGTAACTGAAATAGCTTGATATTTCTATATACACATGTATATAAAAATTAGTTTCTTTTAGGTAGTTTTTTTTTATTTTTATTAGTTTTTCTTAAGTTATTTTAAATTTGATTTGTAGTTTTTTAGGAATATGTTAACAAAAAGGATTTCTTCTTTAAGATTTTTTATTACTGATTTTTTAGTTATCCTTGATTAATGTAAATATTTTGTTTCTCGTGTTGGACACACTTTGTAAAATCTTTTTCAAATCAATATTGAGACAAGTGTTTTAGGAACGAGTTTTCTTTGGAAATTTATACTTTAAGGTGTTAACAACAAATCACAACAGGTTTTTTTGATTATAAAATTAAAAAAAGATATCGACATGGATCTTTAAATGAAATTTTTAAATAGGTGTTACTTTTGGTAGAAGCAATTATACGTTAAAATTTGTGATTTTTATATAGTGAATATTTCTTAGAATCTGAAAGTAAATTTCAGAATTTAAATTTGGTCCCAAAAAAAATTTTAAATTTGAATATTTGCTAAAATTAAATGTGTAAACAGAGACATTTTAAAAATATTGAGTACAAAAAAATAAAATTTTGAACATTACCTCTTCCGATTCTAATAAAACTCATATATAAATATTCTTCTGTGTAATATGGTGTTTACATATTTTTGCTGAAATTTATTTTGCAATCAACTCAACATTACAACATATAAAATTTGAAGTTGGTTTTAACATAAACCAAATTTTTAGAAAAGTATATTTGGTATTTAATATAAATTTTTGTATACTTAAATAGCACGCTCCTACAAATTTCAATATTTTTTGCAGCGCATGAGAAAATTGATATGCATGTTAAACAGGAGACCACATCTAGTTCAACTTTAAACTTAGTTTTTCGTTAGCACATCCTATGTCCCTTCAGAAGGAGATTAAATTTATATCACACACCTAGTACCAAAAGTGACTCAACTCAAATTTTTCATTTTTCAGAAATCGAAAAAAAATATTTGCAATTTTATACCAATTGAAACAAAAAGAAAGATATAACTGTTTTTTGGCAGCAGTTAACAACAACAAAATACACTGATATTTATTTTATAGATAAATAAGTGTATTGTACATAGTTCAAGCATATAAAACCGAAAAATTAAAATTTTGAGTTGAGTCACTTTTGAACTGGGTGTGCGATATGTAAACAAATTATTTAAGTACTTTTACTCATTAAACGATGCCTATATGGATATCAAATGAAAGATCAAAATCTCTGTTATTACACAAAAATATTTGTCGTAATATTTCAAGGCCAATCATTTAAAAAATGTTCTTTTAAAAACTTTATCTTTCAATATCCATGATTGTTTTAAATAAGTTTGTCAACAGAAAAAAAATCATATTCTGTAATGCATACAAAATTAAAAATTTTGTTAAATAACAAAGTCATGTTCAATGAAAATAGTAATTAATTCAATCAAAAATTCTCATTACAAATGAGTACTAATACGTGTTAAATTATTAATATTAATAGTTTTTTTTTGATTTAATCAATTACAGAATTAATTGATTAATTAATTATTTTTTTTTAATTTTTTTTTTAATTTGCGCAATCTCAAGTTTAGGAGTTAAAAATGCGTTCAAAAATTACCCAATTTGATATTTTTTAGTTAAATTATTTCTCATATAAGTTAATAAGGTATCAAAATGAGAGGTATTTTAAAGATGCATCCACCGATATACACAGAAAAAATTATGGGCCAAAAATATCTAATTAATCGATTGTTTGAATATCAATGGCAATTTAAACATTTTTTTTAATTGATTCAATTAAAAAATTTATTGAATTTTCTAATATATGCATACAGTGTTGACAACATGTAAACAAAATTTTTAAAGATTTGGCAAACTATTTTTTTTTTTATATTTTGTTTAGATTAAATAATCAAACAAAGGTTTAATTATATCAATATAAAAAGGAAAAAATCGCAAATGATTAACTTTTAATCAGTTGAATAGTTTACCGATTTCAAATACACGCAAAATCGTAGTTATTTCACTAGAGTTTGCAACACTCTTTTTGTTGAGATATTCGTGTACGCACGAAAACTTAATTTAGTTTCGTGTTTTATCTGTAGTAATAAAAGTGCACATGCGGATTTAAATAAACCTTATCGAAAAAGGACAATTAAACTATTATTTTTTTAAATAATTAAATTTTCAATAAGTATAAGTGCCATTAAACTATCATCTTAAAGTTGTGTGTGATTTTTTTAAGAAAGCAATTCAATTACAAGAAAAAGTTCAAGATACAAGTTCTTATAATACATTTTTATATTAAAAGGCTTTAATTTTATTATAAATAAAATGTCAATTTAATTTACAAACCTACATTTCTTTTTTTATTTAATGGGGGGCATATAACAAAAATAAAAAATGCGAGTTTTCAATTAAAACTACCATTGTTTTCTTCTTAAGTTCCAATTAAAGTTTTAATCAATTTAACTAAACTTTTTAATTGAGGTTGTAAAGAAAAACAATAACTCTTTTTATTTAGTTATTCTCTTTACAGGAAGAAGAATTGATATTGATATTATTATTATTTTAATTGAAAAGAGTTTTAATAAACTGTCTGCAAATTTTTTTAGTTAATACTATCATTTCAGTCGTAGGTGCAAAATCAATTAAAATATTAATTGATTCAATAAAATTTTTAATTGAAACCCGTTTTTAGTTTTTTCTGTGTATAAAACATTTCCTTGCATGTTCGAACGTTTTTGTTAAAAAAAAATGTTTTTCGAATTACACATTTCTATAGAAAATATTTCTTCGTTTGAGTTCAAATTAACATATCATAATGCTTATTTCATTTTATAGATAGGGTGTCTAGGCTATTTTTGATTTTCACAATAGTTTGGCCTTAACACGGCTTTTTCCTTTATATCAGATATTTCAAATAACTATGCTGGGCCTGGGTATGAAAATTTTTTGTTTTCTCGAGTACTTTGAAAATTTTAGGCATGTTTTCATAAAAAATGTTGTCATTTTTGAATTCTCTTTTTAACCCGGAAACGTGCGATTGCGCACCTAAAAAATATTGATATTTTTTGTCCTCTGCATCATATCCAAATTTCATTAAAATCTGCACTGTGTAGTTTCCTTGTAAAATTAATATTCCTAATCCAAATACATCAGCTTATAGGCCAACTCTTTGCGCACTTTTTTTTTTGCTATATATCATTTTCTTGTGGCAACTAATAAAAGACAAAAAAACTAAAAATGTCCCCATTAGCAAATATGCACACAGGGAAAAATTTTGTCATTTGCCAACTGAAATTCGGTTACCCTGACTCAAAATCGGTTACTTCTACTGAAATCGGTTGGTACAACTGAATATTGGTTTCCACAACAAAGTTCGATTAATACAACTGCATTTTAGTTACAATATCCAAAATATTTAGAAATCAAATTTTTGTACCTACTAACCAAATTTATTGGTTGTTACCACCAAAGTACACTAGTAAATTCGGCTGGCACTTTAATTATCTGTGTGTGTACTCTTAAGTAGACCTAAAATAAAAGCTTTAAAAAGATATAAATTGGTTAGAAAATTTAGTAAAATCGACGAAAATTTTTGATTAAATTAAAATTTATTTTAATTTAGTTGATTTCATATGTAAAGCTTTATTTTTTAATAGCGGTAAACAAACAAATTTTTTTTTCTGTAAAGCATGTTGAATAATTGTCCAAAATAGACCAAAACAAATAAAATATTGCGTAAGCCATTTAAAAAAGACTTAAACTTGAATAAAAATAAGTAAATATATAAAAGGTCACATTATTTGTTATTTAATTAACTAGTTTTATTGAAATTGTGAATAAAATTCTTACCATTTGCAAAAATCCGACTTGGAAAATTCTTTGAAACTTGTAAGTTTTTCACTTTTTATGTTAATAAAAAATTATACATTGTGTTGCGTTTTTGGCAATGGCACTATAAAGTCAAGAAAAACGTTGTACATGAACGCCGGAACATTTATTAAAATAGAGATAGCGAAAGTTGAACTTGATGACAGTTTTGACATATTTATGTAACTACGCGAAAAAAACAGTCCACATAAGCAAACATTCCCTTACATTATTGCTATGCTTTATTTCATTGAATATTAGTCAGTTTTTGGCATGCTTCCGAACAAAAAAGCATAAAAAGCGGAAGATTATCTTTCCCATATTTCATCTCTTTAATCCACTGGTTTTATTAAAAATCAGCATAAAACGTAGGTCCAGCTAAATTATCTTTCTTAAAATCTTATATCAGAATTTTAAAGATTTTTGCTCAAAAATTTTAAAACCAAAAATATACTCTAATATACTTTTAAAAATAACCTTCAGTTTTTTTTTTTTTTTTTTTAATTGAACATAAATAAAAATATACTTAAAACCTATTTATATTGTTAAACTACCAACATAATATGGCATAAATGTGTTAGAAAAGGAAACATATGTAAGACATGACTAGCGCACATTTCTTTGCATCTTTAAAAAGGCCAATAAGAAATCACCACCAAAACGTAGTATAAATTGTAGAGAAAGGACACTAAAGAAATTAGTCTAACTCATACTTTCAAACAACACACACGCATTTACTACCAAAAAAAAAATGTGTGTTTTAGCTAAACAAAATAAGGTTCAAAGGAAACTTTAAAAAATAAAATCAACGTATTTTTGAAGAAGACTGCATCATTTAACTTATAGTCAGAAAATGTTATGTTTTAAGCAAACATTATGACTCTAAAGTTAGAGAAAACAGCAGGATGTCTTACGGCAGTTTATTCTTCTGCAACCATAATCAACCCGATTTCTTCATCTTTTTACTACAAACAAAGAAAAAAAGTAAAAATTGTTTGTGAAAATAAAGCTTTAATTTCCATTTCCTTGTTTGGACTTAAAAATAAAACAATTGGCAATAGTGTTTTAATTTTAAACACATCTCTTCTGAAATTGAATACGCTTTATATATAAACAGCTTTAATTTTGTTATTTACATAATTTGTTAATGCTTTATAATGTGATTTAATTTTTTATATTAGTGCAATCAAATGTCTTCCACTTGTAGTTTTTAAGAATTATTTTTTGCAGTTATTAAGAAAATCATTGTCTTCCCGTTTGTTTGTTTTACTTTAGATTTAGAATAAATTGTAATTATTTTTAAGCTTAGTTTAATTAAATAAATAAAAAATTACAAAATATTTAAAAATATTTTGTAACAAAACCCACACAAAAGTTGAAACTGTTTTATTTTGTTTAACAAATGACAGAAAGTTTGTTGCTTAAGTCTTTTGTTTTCAGGTGCGATTTTGGTTTAATTATAAAGAATTAAATAAAGTTAAGTATTTGAACAGCATTACAATATTTTAACAATATTTAGTGCAATAATATTTTATAATTTTTTTTTTAAATATAATCAGAACGTATTTATATGTTCAGCAATGTATGGTGGCGATTAGAAAAAATAGTGATTGCTAAATTTACAAGGCAACAAAATGCATTTCTAAATTTTTTCAAAAATTTTGTTATTCAAAATATTTTAATAAATAATGAATGATTTAAAAATCACAATTTCAACTGAATTATCTCTCCAAAATGATAAAAAAAATAGGTTGAAAAATCTAAGTTATCTCAAATTCGAAGGCCATGAGTCAGTGAAATGTCCGTATACTTTATTTTTTTTTATTCTCTATCTAACAAAAATAATAACTCTTTTGTCTTTTTACCTTACCGTGTTTTAAACATTTTCAAAACTCCAACTTTGTTTTTTTGTTTTTAATTTAGTTAAAAAAAAAAATTGAATATTTTTTTTTTCTGGAATCTTCTAATACATTATATTTTTTTATTCTCTAGATCTAAAAAATACAACTCTTTTGTCTTTTTACCTTACCCGTTTCTATGTAAATTGGTTTGAAGCATTTATAAAACTCGAATTTTGTTTTTTTTTTTTTGTTTAACAAAAATCAAAATTTTATGACGCGATCAAGATTATTCTAATTCAAGATCGTTAGCTTCTTGTTAATAAAAATGTTAACAAAAAGCAGTGCAATGTTATTTATTTATAAAAAATGTCTTTATCTGCTAATGCAATGCAGATTTTATCTAGTGACAGGTACTTACATGTTTAATTTCGCATCAACAAAATTTGTTAGAAAACCAAGAAGATTTTAGTTTTTTGTTAATATTTTTATGATCTAATGATTTTGAACTCGGATAATCTTGCTCACGTCAAAATTTATGAATTTTGACCGTTTTTTTAAGTTTAACATTTTTTTTGTTTTTTAATTTTGGCGATTTTGTTTAAATTTTGGCATTTTTTAATTACATTTAAAGCGAATGATATATTGTCAGGTCCATTCGTTATATCGAAATATTCGTTATATCGCAACAACTTTTTTGTACTAAATTGATTACACATTTTAACATTTTTCAAAATGCTGAGTTTGTTTGAAAGTGAAAATTAAAATTGCAATTGTTTGTACTCTTCGCTCCAAGAAAAATGTTTTTCTTATTAAGATTTTTTATATTTCTCTTATTTTTACATATTTTATACCAACTGTTCGTTGTATCGAATATAAATTCTCAGAAAAAATTAGTTATATAAGGTAATCAATGCAAATAATTTACACGTTCGTTATATCGCGTTTTCGTTATACCGGGTTTTGACTGCATAGTGATTTTCCTTTTTCCCCATTTTTTGTCAATTTTATGTAATTTTAATTAAAGTTTTAATAGTTTCTACAAAAAATTTGTTTGAAACTAAAAACAATTTTTAATTAAATTTTTATAATATGACAAAATCTTAATTGAAACTCAATCAGTTAAATACCCAGGTAGAAATTGCCAACCGTACCAAAAAAAATGGTATTGGAAAACCACTGCCACTGTACTAAAAATTACCAAAGAAACAACTAATATTGTACTAGGAAAACACTATTTTTTTCCAAAGCATGTGTTTTACCAGTACCACCCGCAAAATTCGGCTCTATGAAATAAGGCCTTAATGAAAAAAGTCCCCAAAACAAAAATGAAATAAGGCCCCATTTTTTGAGGCTTTATTTCATAATGAAGTAAAGCCTCATTTCGAAAATGAAATAAGGCCCCAATTAAAAAAAAAAAAAACAAAATTGTATATTACATTAAAATATTTTTTTATTCCTAATTAATACATAGATTTTGTGTATATACCTGCAAAGAGTCCTCAGCTGTTTGGCGGCAAGAACATAAGAAAAATTAGTAAATGAAACCTGTAAATATGAACATTAAAATATTTCACTAAAAACAATTTTAAACAATATTCACTGGAAGATTATTCTTGTACCCTAGAAAAAATATAGCAAACGAATTGATAGTTTGTTTTTTGTGTCGCACGCAGAAAAAACTTTATTTCGCATAGACGCCTGCCGTGTTCTGCGGAGGAAAAACCCCCTAAGAGCGGCCGAAGGCCGCCACACAGAAAAACTTGTTTTTACAAATCCAATGTCGAATCCGTTGAAATCTTATTTTTAAGACAATAAGTAATATAATTTTACCAGTCATAGCTTTGTCATTTAAACAGCTAATTGATTGTTTTGTATCTTAAATAAAAGAGTAGAGCATTGGCTTTCTGTTTATTTAACGTTTAGACACTAATATATACGTAAAATTTTTAATAAAATAGACTTTTAAAAAAATAATCATTAAAAAACAATAAATCTTGGTGTGGGTTGGTATTTTGGGACATAAAAAGTTATGACAGGTCAAATAAATGTTACTTGATGTCTTAAAAATATAAGATTTCAACGGATTCGACATCTTATTCTTCTGGGTGGCGGCCTTCGGCCGCTCTTAGGGGTTTTTTCCAAATATTATTTGGGGACTTATTTCATTTCTCAAATTGGGGCCTTATTTCATTATGAAATAAAGTCCCAAAAAAAAAATTAAATAAAGCCCCAAAAAATGAAATAAGACCCCAATTTTTTTTATTAGAAATTTTTGGGGCCTTATTTCATTTTTGGTTTAGGGACTTATTTTATTGTGCCCTTATTTCATAGAGCCGCAAAATTATTTTCCAATATTCCAACCAATTAGAAGCATTTTTTTATATTTAATTTATTTCAAACATTTAAATATTATATCTAAAACTAAGACCGGAATATAATGCTGCTTTTTAAATGTGTTTTATTATACACATTTCTCAAAATGAATTAAATTTAATTTAAGTTATTTTAATAGCAGCAATTTTTTTTAAATTATCAACGTTATGCCAACTGTGGCAAGTTTGCTCAAACCAGCGGTTGTCCACTGTTATCAATCGGGTAACAGGACAATAATGTCAAGATTGTAGCCGACGCTTTGTCAACACTAGGCCGATACTACAATTTTCTTTATATGTACACTGATAGAATTTTCCTTCATAGTATTAATGAAACGATTTCATTAAAATCGATTCATTGGTTTAATGTAAAATTTCATTAATTATTTTTTTTCATTAACATTTTTTATGATTTTTTCATAATTTCATAAAAAACATTCATTAAATCAATAAAAACTTTTCAAATTTTTTTCAATAAAAATATTGACTTTTAATAAGAAAAAAAAAATATTATATATCAAAAAACCAAACCAAAAGTTGTACCATAGTCAAAACTTTTTTAAAACAAACTTTAATCAAAGTGTATTTGTTTTATTTGTTTTAAATTTTTTTTTTAAATTATCTGAAGAATTACAAATTAAACTTAAATAAAACTAAATCAAAATCAAAATATACAAAAATATAAAATACAAAGTTTAGTAACGTCATGATGCTTGTTAGGAAAAGACCTAACCACGTGGTTGATTACTAAGAAGACAAGAATGGAGCAAAATTGACTATTAATAGGTTTTTTGTTAAAGTTCTGCCTATTATATAGGCTCTAGCTTTTCTAAAACTTCGGGTTCTGATGAGATCTTTAGCCAGATCGAAATACTAGTATCAACCTAGCTAATATGTTTGATTTGCTTTATTTTTGTAAGTATACGGAGGTTGAAAGCTCGTTATAAATTGAAAATAACATAAAAATAATCTCGATGTATATAAAAACAAAAAACTAATATAACTGTGAATTTTTTTTGTTTATTCTTATTTAATTTTATTTTATTCATTAAAAACTGTATTAAATTATAACGAAATCCATAAATGTACGATAATTAACACGATAATTTTATAAATAAAAACAAATCGTTTATTACATAGTTGGGATGCCTAAGGTAACTCAGAATTCATTAGATTTCGAACTTTTTTTATAAAAATATTTTATAGATCCTGCAAAAGACCAGATCTTATAAATAATATCCACGAATGATAATTTCTCAATAACCACCAAACAAATGCTATGCTAAAATAATCATAAAAAGTGCAAATTATTAAATATCAACGAAAATATTTCATACACACTATGAATATTATTCATTAAACACATGAAACTTTCATAACGATTAGGCTAGGATTAATGAAAAAAAAATCATATACTTTATGAAATTTTCATTCGGTCAATGAAACCATTCATTAAAATTGATTTAATGAAATACCTCTCATTGACTTAATGAAACTTTTCTTTGGGGACTTTTTAATGAAAAAATTCATTCGATTAATGAAGGAATTCATTAATACTATGCACAAATTTCTATCAGTGTAGCATCAAATTCAATTAAACTTTTATATGAACAAATATTTAATTTAGTCTTGATTTTAGTTTTTTTCTGTACAATATCAAAAAAAAAAATCGGATATTTAAACGTTCAGATTTCCTAAAATTTTTTGCAATCAAATAATTTCATACTAAATTATATATTCAGATTAAAATTCTGTACTTGCAATTAATTGGAAATTAATAAAAAATACAAATAAAATGTTATTTTTAAAATTTATTTATTAAAAAATATTTTACAAAGTTACAATTATCTCTTAAAGTAAGACTTAAATTAAAGATCAAATTTATTTAAACGTTAACTAAACTTATTTACTAAAGCAAAACAAACAAACCATTTTTCTTAAAATTAAGCTTAAACTACTATAAAACTTAAGCTTTTAACTCTAGATGGAAGATATGTGATTGGATGCATTTTATATAATACAAAATTTTAAACTTAAAACTAAAGGAAATACAATGATTACATAAACAAAAAGGCACAAATGGTGACAAACCAAGTAAATGTTATGAGCAATACCTTAAAAATTATAATTAAAGTAATAAAACTTATTAATACAAATAAAACTTAGAACTAAAACTAAATGCTAAATGCTAAATGAAAGTCATTGGAATACAATTAATAAGTGAGGAAAAGACCTCAGCTCATTAATTTTAAAAATAATCCTAAAATTTAAACAAAATAATGGAATACAAATGGATACAAATAAATTTAAAAATTTATTGCTTTTTTAAAAATGTAGTTAAATTTAATGAAAATGCAATTCAAAAATTTTCTCAAAAATATGAAAAAATAAAAACGATAAAGCTTTTGTGTCTAAAAGCTTTGAGAGTTTATTGTCTTTTCGTTTTACAAAAGTTGTAAAAGTGCAAAAAGGTTTTCTATAAAATTTAATGACAAAGTATCTCAAAAAAGTTAAATCTTTTATATTTAAATATATAAATGTCACAAAAATTTAAAATAAGTTGAAAAATATCACAAAAAAACTTCTGTTAAAAATAAAAAAAAAATATCTCAAAAAAGTTAAAGCTTATATATGTCAAATAATCAAAATATCACAAAATATTTAAAAATAAAAAATGTATCACAAACAGTTTAAGAAAAAGTAAAGCTTTTTAAAGATTTAATTAAAAAGTTCTACACAAATTAAAAGTTTTTTTAATGAATTTGATTTAAAAAAAATCACAAATATTAAAAACAGTTCACATTTTTAAGTTTAATTAATCACAAATGAAATTAAAAAATGAAAAGCTTTAAAGTATATCCATAAAAAATCATAAAACTTAAAACTTTTTATGTTTTGAAAGCTAAAAATAGCAAGAAAAAAAGTAGAAATAAATTTTTCTTATTTAAAAATCAAGTTTAAACTTAATAATTTAAAAGCTATCTAGATTTTGTATCATTATTAAAATATCTAATTTCTTAAAGAATTTTAAAGCTTTTTGTACCCAAAGTATCACAAATCTTTAAAGCTTTTGTGTTTTAAGATCCGAAAAGTATAACAAATGTTGTAAAAGTAAATAAAATTAAAGCGTTTTTAAGACTAAATAAAAAAAATATCACAAAAAATCTAAAGCTTTTCATATTCAAAATTAGAATTTATCACAAAGAAAATTAATAATTAATAAAATTAATATAAAACCCAAAAAGCTTTTTAGACACAAATGTTAAAATATTACCTATGTTTTTTTTTTTATTAAACTAGAAATAATATGAAAAATTAATGCTTTTTAGAAAAATTTGTTACAAAATATAACAATTTTTTAAATTATTTTGAAATACTACATCTGTTTTTTAAATAAACTAAAACTAATATTAAAACTTGAAGCTTATCTGAGAAATTTGTTACAAAATATCACATGTTTTTAATTATCGCAAAAGCACTTTAAAACAAAAAAGCTTTTCAATTAATTAAAATATCACAAATAAAAAATTATATAAATAACAATAAATTTTAAATTTCGCAAATAAATAAAGCTTTTATAACGAAATTTGAAGAATAACAAATTAAATTGTCATTATATATAAAATAAAAAAATCTTACCCAAGATCCTTAAATCTAGTTAAAATAAAGCTTGAAAAATTATTGCACATTTTCGTTACCAAATATCCCGCTTTTTCGCTTATTAAACAAAAGCTTTCCAAAATGCAGTTTTTCTGTAGAAAGTCTTAGCAAGAATGGGAATGAAATTATCACAGGCATCTTAATTTATAGAAAAGTCATACAAAAAAGACGTTTACGACTAAATAGTCATTTATCACTGGAGAGAGGTAGCGAGGATGATAATTTCTCTTGGAAATAACGTTACAGACTCACTTCAGTAAAAACTTAACTTTATTTAGTTTGTCATCGAGACAAATCACAGTGGTTTTAACAAGCCATTATCACAGAGTCGTTCTTACTCAGTTGAAAACTGATTTTAAGACATCACATGTATAGAGGTATGTAAAACATCAAACATAGATGGGGTCTTCAGCATTTATTTATCACAATTTTGTAACTGCTAATCGTTAAAACGTCGTTGCAGCATAAGAGAGACCCAATCGTTGGCAATAATTTTCACAATAATTGAAGAGGTTCGAAAGACATCAAGATGTATAAAAAATTAAATTATCACAGTTAGTAGGATACAATATCAGTTGTTGCTTATTACAATGTTGTTCTGTTTATTGGAATAAATTTTGTCATTAGTGCGAGAGCTTTCAAACAGCATCATTATAAAAAATATATATCACAGCATGTCGAAAAGGGATGTTTAGCAGTCGTTTATCAGCCATTGTCGTAAACGAAATATCTTTTAGCTGGAAAAGTGTTTGCCAATGAGTAAAGGCTCAAAAGCTCTTTTAGAGAAAACATCGTAGTAATGAAATTGCAGACTTCTGGTAGACTTGTTTTTGCTCGTAACAACAATAAAGCCCTAATACGCTTTTGTATTAAATAAAGTATTAAAATGTCACTTCTTAAAATTTACTTTTACAATACTTTAACAATTTTTTATTAAATATTTATTTTAAAATGTGTTTATCAAACCAAGGTAGTTTTGAAACTGATTTTCTTATTGAAAATGTCCTTACTATTTATAGGAAAATTTTCCTTTCTTTCTGCTACCCCTAAAATCCAAAAATCTTACTAAATATGAAGGAGTCTTTATTTTTATTATCTTCTTCTAGATAGAGATGCCTTATAAACAATAGGTAAACATAACAAATATTTTTGTAGGTAGCAATCTAACCTTTACTATTGGCATGATCCTTATAATCATAACACCACTATTTTTATACATAGAATTGTATACAGATGAACGTGTCAAAGTGGAGGAGTTAAGAATAACAACCACCATCATGATCCTATATGTAGCCACTGATTATAAGTAAGATCTGCATTTTATTCACAATTGTTTATAAAATTTTTGTTTCGATATGCCTGAGTAAATAGCTCCTCCTCTTTAGGTAGGAAAAGGTAAAAGACAAAAGGTGGTGCTTTTTTTATTAGGAGACTGACAACTATTTTTTAACCACCAAAAACGCCATATTTTTTATTAAAAAAAATTAATTTGAAAATTAAAAATCTATTGAAAATTAGATAAGTGTTTACAAGTCACAAAAATTACTTCTTTTTTATAGTTTTTATTTTTGATCTTACCAAAAATATACAAAAATTAAAGACGGTTGGAAAATTTTCCATTAACACAAATTTCCGAAACCATTAATTTCCGCCGAAGTTGTTTTATATATTTCGCGATTTTCTTGATCTCTGAACTAACAATAGTTGTATAAAAAAAAAACTTGACGCCCTAGATTCACTCCTTGTTCCTCATTTCGCACGTCAAAATAAATGCCATTTAACGTCTATATTAATTTAGAAGAGGGAATTCTGTTTTTTTTTTTTAATTTTGTGTCCGCAACTACATAAGTTTTCAAAAATTTTGCGCCTAGACAATCTTCTTGACCCTCATTACACTGGTCAATTTTTTTTTTTTTTTTCTTTTTGGCAAAATAAATTAAGAAGTTTACTTTACCAAGTTCGAGGACTACATATTAGGGGTAAGTGAGAGATTAGCAGCCCCCAACTATCATCTGCAAATCCCCTTCGAACATGTTTACTCCATCTTTTGCCTGAACAATTTAAAATGACAATAACTCTTGGGCACACTTGCCTATATGCCGCAAAGCGTTAAAGACCACAAAAAATTTGTTAAATATTAGAAGACGGAAAAATTACAAGAAATTTTGAAATTTTTAAAGTTTTTTTTATAAAAAAAAAATGCTCTTCTTAAATTAGCAGTCTACAATTTTATAGCAAATATTTCTGTTGTAATCGAAATTGCTAAAATTTGAAAAATTCGCAAAAAAAAAATAAAAATTTTAAAAATCACCAAAATCTAAAAAAAATTAGAAATATTAAAAGACTAACGTATTAAAAGATTGCCTAAAAATCGTTAAAATTTAAAACAAATCACTAAAATTTGAAAAAAAAATTAAAAAAATCGCTTATATTTGAAAAAAATCGATTTAATAGATTTTTGCAATTTTAGCTACGCAATTAAAAACGCAGGTTTGTAAGGGAGTAAGCCATAAAAAACATCCCTTACAAACCTGCTTACATGTCCCATGATTTTTATATGGCGAATTCCCACTTGGAAGTATTACTTTTGGGCAAAATAAGCGCTGATTTTAGCGATTATAAAAAGCTGTGATTTCATGGCTTTCAGTAAAATCATATTTCACGTTTACATTATTACGATTAAAAGTAATAACATGAATATAAATTTAATATAATTTATTTTACATAAAACTCTAAATATATTAATAGAAAAATAAACAAAAATCTAAAAATAGAATATTTGTGTTTGTTAGTGTTTGTCATTTCTGAGTAATACAATAACAGAAAAGCTAATAGGAAAGAAAAAACTGCAATTTAGCTGCATTGCATTAGGGGCCAAACTTGGGTGTGATCGCTAAAACGGTGATGACTTGGTATTGTTACGTTTGTAATGTCAGTAGAAGCGCATGTTTCATTCTTACAGTCGGCGTGGTGTTGAAAATAATTTTATCATATAGAGACAATCTGACAATTATAAGACACAAAAAATAATACAATTTAAATGGAAACTCACTGATGACGCCTGTCCATAAAAAGGCAGAAACGAGACTAGTCTGATTTGAAAATTAATAGTGTTTATAATTTTTAGTGTAAAACGTTTATTCTTCTTAACCTCAACCTTTCTAAAATATTAATTTTTTGCTGTTAAAATTTTAGACATATAATAATTTTACTTATTTTCTTAACGCTCCACGTGCTAGCTATTCAGAAACACTTAAATGACTAATTATTTTTTATAACATACTCGAAAACACCGAACGCAATCGGAAATCACTGCATCCTTATAAGAGATTAGGGTAAGCTGCTTACAACCGCACCCGTGTTAGGGAATATAGTAAGCTCCAATTTTTTTGTTGTTTTTTTTTATACGAAAATTATTTTATTTTTTTTTTGTTTTGCTGCTTCTCAGTTTGATGTAATAGTAAGCAATTACATCAGCTCATTTGTTTTATCCTGCTTTTAAAAACACGAAAATTTTTTACTGGGTATTTATTTTAAATTTTAGTGATTTTTATAAGTTTTGACATTTTTTAATTTGTTATCATTACGGGTTATAAAAACTGGTAATTTTTGTGTGCACTAAATTCATTTTCAATTAAAAATGTAATATATATTATTTAACTTTTAATTGAAGGTGAGTTTGAAACAAAGTTTAATTGAAAATTTATTGCCAATAATTTTTCTATGTATTAACAACTTCAAAACCGAATCAACGAGCATCGAATCAAGGGGTTTTACATATTTGCATTTGATCTACGAAGTGTCCCTGTAAGTCGTTCATTGAGCTTTTCATTAAATTAATGTAGTTTTTCATAAATATTTATGAACATTTTCGTTAAATTTATTAAAAATTTCATACGCTTAATGAAAAAGTTTCATTGAAAATACATTCATAAAAGTAATGAAGCTTTATCATTAGGTTTAAGAAATTTTTCATTCTCTGTGTTAAGAAAACTTTATTAGTTAAGTAAAAAATTTCATTAATTCTCTCTGTAACCTGAAATATACATTTTTAATTAATATAACTTCAATAAATTTAGTTTTTCGGAAGAGTTAAAAAAATTGAGTTAATGAAGGGTAATAGACTTTGATTTCACGTTTCACCGGAATCGATCACCAGTAGAATTTCAATATCATTATTTGTGTTTTTTTTCGAAAGATCTTAAACTTCGTTTTCAAGAGAATTTAAACTCTTTTTAATTACTTTGTCTAACCAATTATTTATTTCTACCCTGAAGTCTCGCCTTAGTTTCCTTGAGCTAAAATTTGCTCGACATCCTTCCGTTTTTAATCATCCTTTTTTGTAATAACTTCTTTTTTGTAAAATCTTAAGTCTATTCTTTTTAATCTCCTACTGTGCAAAAATTGTAACCTTGTTAATCATTTGAGGTCTAGTCTCGTGTTGTTTTTATTGGCTTGTGTTTTTCATTATGCGGGCGTGTTGTCCTTTTTTTTATCATCATATCCTTATTTTCCTGAGGAATTTATGAAATGTATTTTTTGTAGTATTTGTTTGTCTTATTGATAAAAATTTAGATTTTTGTGAGTAAGGTTAGTTTTCTTTTTTAAAATATAACTTTAATGTCGCGCCTATATTAAGAAAAGGTTTGACTTTTACACTTAATGGCTTAAGATAAGGAAAAAGAATTACAGAAGAATATTAAAAATATTAGGGAAATGTTCCCTAATGTGGCCCTGCAGCTGGTATTTGGTCTATATAAATAAACTAAATACAATATTCCAAATCCAAAAACATCAGCTTATACACACAGAAAAATAACGTGCCAACCGAATTGAAAAGCGTATTTTGGTGGCGACAACAAAAAAGTATAGTTAGTACAACCATAGGTAAATGGGATTTTTAAATATTGTGAGTGTTGCAACTGAAATTCAGTTGTATTAATCGAATTTCCTTGCGAAAACCAATATTTAGTTGAACCAACCGGTTTCAGTCGTACTAACCGACTGAAAATTTTTTTCGTTGTTTAGGTCAACATCTTATTCATTTTTCGGCTATAGATCATTTTCTTATAGCTACTAATTTAAAAAAAGTTATATAAAAATAGGTCCACATTAGGAAACATGTACCCAAAAGTGGACCGAAATTAAAAAACTCTCTAAAAGCATATAAAAATGTTAGAAAATAGAAACAGGATATTTCCCTCATGTTTGACAAACATTTTTCCACACAGAAAAAATTTTATTAGACGAAAAGAAGAAATTATTCAGTAAATCAATGAAACTTTTGTTCACAGAATAAATGAAAATTTTCTTAAAATAAATGAAAACTTTCATATAATTTATAGACTAACTCCAGTTTACTTATTGAATTAATGCAAAAAATCTTTAATATCATGCAAATAATGCTCTTAGTGCAATGTCAAAACTTCAAACCTCCAAATGCCAACAAATAAACACGATAAAATATTTTTTGCTGGCCAAACTGTTCGGTCGGATAATAAACTGAGAGAATTCTCTCACGCATGATATTAATACATTTTTGCATAAAAGCAATTGGTACTCGTCCATTGAAACTTTTCGCTAAACTAACTCAGATTTTCATAACATTTTATGAAAAATATCATTTCATTAATAAATAGTTTCATTCATTAAATGAAGAAGTTTCCTTAAAAATCTAGCTTTTCGTTAATTTTAAGAAATGTTTTCGTTGACTTTTACTATTTTTAGGTAAATTTCACAAAAATACAGATTTTTACACAATTAACTAAATGCTTTTATTGTGTATTCGCCATATTTAATAGTACAATGAGCAATGAAGTTGAACTGCCCAGCAAAACCACACATTACCAAATCATGGGCTTCACACATTACATTACACCTTACTTCACTGATGAATTTTACAGGCGATGAGCCTAAAAGTAATGGGTGGACTCATTACCTTGTAGGGGGTAAAGTAACTGGACTGGTTACTTATATGGTTACATGGTGGGAAAAAGTAATGTGTCTACAAATAGATTTTTTAAAAAAAAATGCATAACAAATTTTTTTTTCATGCTGGGATTCGAACATGGTGTCTCTGGTATTTAACAATTAGTTAGGCGAGAACTCTACCAACTGAGCTATTGCTTAAAATGTAAATGAGTGATATCAAAAATATACACCTTACCCTCATGCTTACAAAAATCTCAAAGTAATGTGTCTATAATAGATTTTCAAAAATATATATCAATAATTACTTTACGTTTATAATTCATGTATTATGTAATTGATGTTCGTTAAGGCATTATTTTATGTTTTGAAGTAATGTTAAATGTAATAAGGTATCATTACAAGGTAATCCATGAGTGTTCAATTATCGGTAACTCATTACTTCTTTTTGGAAAATAATGATACAGGTAAGGAGTACACATTACAAGGTAATGCATTACCTTATAGCAGAGCTGTGACTGAATAATTCATTTTTGAATTAATTCGCGAATCGTTCATGCACTGAATTAGTAAAATTTTGAATTAATTCTTTTCGCCAAAAAACGAATTGAATGAAATTTGAATCGATTCATATGCATTTGGCTGGAATGAATTGCAATTCATTTTAAATCAAATGAATTCGGCAAAATTAATTGCAATTCATTTTCAATTCAAATGAGTTTGGCGAAATTAATTGCAATTCATTTCCAATTCATTTGACTTGAATTGATTTTGAATTAATTCAAATGAATTGGAAAAATGAATTGCAATTCATTTTCAATTCATTTGTATTAAATTGATTTTGAATTAATTCAAATGAATTTTATGAAACTCTTCATCACATATAAGAAAATTTTATAAATATGATTAATAACACGGTGCAATATTTTTTCTAATTCATTTGAATTAATTCAAAATCAATTTAATACAAACGAATTGAAAATGAATTGCAATTAATTTTTCTAATTCATTTGAATTAATTCAAAATCAATTCAAGCCAAATGAATTGGAAATGAATTTCAATTCATTTCGCCAAACTCATTTGAATTGAAAATGAATTGCAATTCACTTTGCCGAATTCATTTGAATTGGAAATGAATTCCAATTTATTTTTACCAAATTCATTTGAATTAATTCAAATTTCATTCAATCCTTTTTTTTATGTGAAAAGAATTATTCAAAATTCAATTCAAATTCATAATGAATTGACATCAAAAATGAATGATTCATTCACAGCTCTGCCTTATAGCACCCATTACCAAAGTTTTGCTGAGTGGTAATCGTCCATTGAAACTTTTAAAATTTTTGCAAATTTTCCTAAAATTTTATGAAAAATATCATTTTATTTATTAAAAGCTTCATCCACTCTAAAAAATATTTTTAAATAAATTGTTTCATAAAAACTATAAAGCTTTTCATTAATTTTAATAAAATTTTCGATCACGATTTGAAGAAAACTTTCATCAGTTTACTGAAAGTTTTCATTATTTTTCGTCCGTGAAAATTATATGTGTTGAGAAGCTTGATAAAGAGTACCGAATCAAGACCAAATATTATTGGCATATTCAAAAAAAAAAAAATTATAAAAAAAACGAAAGGGATCGGGCCACAATAGGGAACATTCCCTTAATATATTTCAAGATTTTCGGAAAGAATTAATGGTTTGCTAAAATAAAAAATTTATTAGTATAAAATTTAAATTCCTTCAATAAAAAATGTTGCTGAAAAAGAAATTCATAGTCTATTAAGTCTGTAATTGACTCAATCTAAACAATGATCAATTACAAAATTAATTGACTATGACTTTGTTATTTAACAAAATTTTTAATTGAAGATATTTAAGAAACACATTTTGTTTGATACTCTTTTTACAAAACCTCATGAATATAGTTTTCTTGGAAAAAAATTATTGGAAATTTTTATTCCACAAAATCTATTCAATTCACCCTCGTAACTATTTATATCGTTCCATATTATTATATTTATTTATTTTTACACTTGTGTCAATAAAAATATACAGTCGAGAACATCAAGTGTAAAATATTTATTATCAATCATAAAAAATGTTTGTTTAAGTATCATAAAAAAAAATGTAGAGCAACAAAATAAATCAAGCAAATTATAGTAGGTCAAGATCGACCATATGATACCCCACACCAATCAGTCTGAATAATATTCCTCGATATTTTGGGAACGAAATTTTAGTATCTTAAAAAAAATATTAAATAAGTCTTATTAATGGTTAAAACTTAAATTAGTTAAAAAAAAATTATTTTCTCTATTTCTAGGAGTATTTATAAGAACATGGAAAGTGATTATAAGTCTTTTGTTATACGATACTATATGGTAAGTCTATTTTCAATATTCTTGATTATAACAAACATTAGCACAAACTCATTATATCCTAATGTAGGGTATAAACATAATGTTTAACAAGTAAACGTCAAAGAAATGCATGCAAGTGTTTTAAATGTTGAGATATCGGTAAAACAATAAAATTCAATATTTACACGAGAAAATAAGAATGAAATGTTCTAAAAAAAATTAACACCATAGTGATAATTTAAAAAGAAATTTTTTTTTAAGGTTTTACTGGTTTTTGAAGGACAAATAATTAAAAATTTTAAAAGTTTTACAGACTAGCTGAAGATTTTTAAATGAGAGGAAATTTTAGCTTATGTTTTTTGCATGGATGGTAGATAATACCGCTAAAATACCGTTATCGATTAAAAACAATTTCAGCTGACTATCGTTATCCTTAAAATATCGTTACCGATATAATTAAAACACCGTTATCAGTAAAATACCGCAACCGATAGAACCGAAATACCAATAACAATAATATGCCGAAATAACTAAAACACCGTTATCGCTAAAATATTGTTACTGAAATTATTGAAATAGTGTTCTCATTAAAATACCGTTACCGAAATAATCTGACAAAATCTGAAAAAAAACTTGCTGTAAATAGATATATTTCCCCTATATTTTGATCATAAACTAGACAGTCATCAGAACTCGGGCATAATTTGGCTAAAAATATCAATGTGCATTGACATTACACGCATAGCCTAAATAACGTCACCCTTCAAATTCCGTTACCGAAATAACTAAAAAAAACGTTATCGCTAAAATACCGTTACCAAAATAAGTGAAATACCGTTAATGCTAAAAACCTTTATCAAAAGAACCGAAAAACCGTTATTAAAATAACGCTGTAAAAACCATTATCGAAATAACTAAAATATCGATACCCCGAAAATGCCGTTACCGAAATTGAAGAAAATAGCGTTACCCTTACCTATACCTGGATCGAATCGGTTACCATCCATGGTTTTTTGTTTGGATATAAAATTTACTGATATAAAATTTAGTCGCAATTGAATAAGGAAAAGTCGGCTTGGAAACCGATCTTAAATTTGATTTTCATTTATAAGGCAAAACGTGACTTTTTTCGGTTTTTAAAAAGTTTTGTAAGAAGATAAGAATAATAACTTTTTCAAAAATTTATAAGAAATAAAAATCGGTTAAAAATTAACCAATTTATTTTAAATTGCCTATGCCATTTCTGTGTCCAATACCACCCACTTAACTGCGAAATTCAGTAACATGATGTATTTTTTAGGTAATTTTTCAATGCTACACGTTTTTTTTTTTTATTTTCTAGACCCAAAAATATTTAGATACAAATTTTTGTCTCTCCAAGAACACCCTCACCGTTTGAAAATTGTAACATTGTACTAAATTTTAATTTAATTGCCAATATAAAAAATAAAATTTTCAAAACAAAAAAAAAGTTATTGCATTTATACTGGTGTTACCAGAATGGTCATGCCCTTGTTAAACTAATAGGGTTTGTAATAAAAAAGTAGCCAGTTACCGACCTTAATTTTCATTTCCAAACTTATTACCGGGTAATAGAAAGTTTTCCTGGGTTAATAAAGAAATGTTTTTAAAATTTAATGAACAATACTATTCTTATTTTGACCTACATATTTCAAAATCGGACAACTTACCCTGTTTCTGCTGAGGTCAAAGGTCTAGATTTTGTGATTTTTGCGAAAATGATTTTAATGAAACATGCTCCGAAGTCTGAAGTTAATATTTTTATAGAAAAATATATCGAAATTAACCTTTATAGCACTTGAGCATAAAATGACGTAACATTATTAAAACGTGTACAACGAGGTCAAAGGTCAAACTTTTGTAAATATTGGGTTTTTTTATCCAACAGTGTATTTAAACGTTTTAAAAACTTGAGGACCGTTCAAGCCCTAATGGCATATAAGTGTTAATTTAATTTATCGCCTAAAAATATCAAGTTCAGACTTTGGACAATAATTAAGTCAAGTTTGATCAAAATCCGTTAAAACTAAAAACATATTTTGATGTATTTTTATGAAAATAATAAATTATTAAAATTAAATTACCTTTGACCTCGACTGAAAACGTCTGATTTTGAAAAAAATGTTCAGAATATTATTAAAATTATTTGGGTATTGACAAAAAAAAGTTTTGGAACCAGAAAATGTTTTAAACCCTCTAACAGGCCAGCCGCCTCCAGGTGGGGTATTTTAAATTGGAAAACCAAATATTTTTGTGAACATGCCACGGTTTGGAAGCGAGAAAGCGTTAAAGTTAAAATTTAGTAAAATTAAAAAAAAAAAATAAAAATCTTGAAATGAACACAATTTTCAAAAATCTTGAAAAAATATTTATGTTGACGGGAAACCTTCATAAGTCAGATTGAAGCTTAAGCTCTAATTTTGGTATAAGGAAATACAGGATTCAAAAAGGATACCTGTAAAGGATATCACCTTAACTTGCAAACTCGTGGACAGATTTTTATAAAATTTGGCAGAAAGATTAATAACGATATGTTGAAGTCAAGGTGCAATTTCACGTTTTTTCCAAAAACGAAAATCGCCATAACTGCATTACTAAAAGCACAAAAAGGTAAAATTTTGGACTGTAGTTATATTTTGCTAAGAGGAATAATTTATCCCTAAAGCTATTTATATTTATGGATTAGTTTTTGAGATTTGCTCTTAATCTATTTGGCCCATATTGTCTAAAATAGCCAACGAAAAGAATTTGGTAGAAGAACATATGGTTTATTTTTCATGCCGAACAACTGGTATAAATTTCAGTACAAAAACGCTTAGGCTAGTTTGAGGGTTGAAAATGTTTGGTCAAAAAACTTGGATATTTTGTAAAAGGTGAAAATGGAAATGGAAAACATAACATTCACAACTTTGATTTTTGCTTGGGAACGAATATACCAAAAACTAAAACATATCCAAGTTTCATTAGACTTTCTATATAAATATTTTGAAAGCTTTTTCATGTAGAACAAATATTAGATTCTAATATTATATTTGTTCATGAAATTAGCTTTAATTTCTTAATGAAATTCATATATTTTACAATTTTTTTATTTTGAAATATTTTTTCCAAGAAAAAATTTCTTATTTTAAGACTTTTTCTTTATAAAAAAAAAATTTGGAAGTTTCGCCCTAATAAGTAGAAAAACAGTCCAACTTTACCCCAAACTGCCTTTATATTTTTCATTTCAAAAAGAACACACATATGTTTGCTTAAATAAGCATTTTTTATTTATTTTAAAAATAGTTTTTTACAAAATATGACTTAAAATTAAATACATAAAGATTGGTTAATAATTAATAATATGTTGACATAAACTGTTAAAAAAAAGAAATATAAATTGATATGTTTGTATTCAAATGGTAAAAAAAAGTTTACTAGAAACTATAAGAAAATAAAACTTAATTTTAAGTATTAAAAAAATATATATTTATTTTGATATAAAAAAAACAAGAAATATATTTAAAAAAATATACTATAAATATAAAAATTTTAAAAACTTAAAAACTTTTATAAAAAAATTTAATTAAAAAAAAAAAACAAAAACATTTATAAATATTTAAATAAAAGAATTCTAAAGTTTTACCTAAAAAATAAAACAAAATAAAGAAATTATAAAAAGGTTTAAAATTTATATTATATGAATTTGAAGTATAAAAAACGTAAAAATTATTTTAAAAATATTTTTTTATGGTTTTTTAAAAGCACTTAAATTTGAGGAAGACTTAAGAACATAATGTAGAATTTAATGTATTTTTGATTAGGAAGACTTTAATTTAATTTTTTAAAATTATTTTAAAATTATTTTTAAAAAATGCCACAAAATATTGGAAGACTTTTGAAGATTTTGTTGTATTTTTTGTAGCATTTTTTTTTTTATAAAAGAAACATATTTTATTATTATTCTATAAAGAAATTAAATATTCTAAAAAAAAAATCTTAAGATTACAAACAAGTTTTAAAGCTTGGATCATATAAAAATTTAACAACAAAAAATTAAAATAATGAATAATAGTCAACAATTTTTTATGTGTAGTTAAAAAAAATTAAAGCTTTGCCAATACACAAATTTTAAAAACGAAATGTAAAAAAAAATTATTAAAACACAACAATTTTGCTTTAACTTCGGGAATTGAATTGAATAAATTTTAAAACTAAAGTAATAACTTTTTATATTAGCAGAAATAAGAAAAATGGTTAAAACTTAATAAATCCTTTGATATTTGATCTCGAGGTCAGTGATTTTTTTATAACTATTCTTCTTACAAATCTATATTTGTATATTTTATGAATATTATCGGCAGTATTCTTTCAGTGCAATTAAGCTTTTGTATTCAGACAAACATTCACTGAAAAAATCCTGAAGATGATATTTAAAGAATATCGAAATATTGATTTGTAAGACGAATATTTATAATAAGAAAATTGATAGTTTAAAAAGAATAAAATTTAAAATGCAAACATTTTCAAATCAGAAAATATTAAAAAATAATAAAAAAAATTTAATTAAAAAGTTTTCAAAAATAAAAACAAGTCTTAAATTTTTGTTCTAGCTTTAAAATTAAAGAAGAAAAAAATAGAAGAAAACTTACAAGAAGAAAATGTTAAATATTTAAAAAAAAATAGTTTTTTTCTTTATTATTATAGAAAAACTTAAAGTTGTAAAAAGTAAAAAAAATTTGTTGACCTATTACCCATAGTAAAAAAATAAAATTTTCTAAAATTCAACAACTAATCACATTATGCAAAAATTTTAAGAAAATCAATTAACTTAAAAAAGAGTTTATAAAATTAACAAGTAAAATATAGATTTTTAACAAGAAAACAGAATTTGAAAGCAGTCTAAAAAACAGTAGTTAAAAAAGCTATAAACTTAACAAAAAAACAACTGTCTTGCACATAACACGTTTATCAGGATTTTAAAATAGATTCATAGCAGTAAAATTGTAAAGAAACTGAAAATACTGTTATAAAACAACAACAAAATACAGCAAATATCTTAATAACAAAAATGGCGCCCAACAGTAAGTATTTTTAGGAGAAATCATTACTTTCTCGTTAATGTTTTCAAATAAATGTAAATGTGCCCGCAAAAAATATTTTTTGTAAACAAGTTTTGTTTTTTGTATAATTTATACAAAGACTTTACCAATTTTTTCGTTAAAAATTTCAAAACTTTTAAAAAGTATGCAAACAAATTGAATAAATCTATTTTAAACCAATTTCTGTGGCAATTTCTTTATAGTGTTTCTGAAAGAAAGTAATGACATATTTTTTATACCCGTAAAGTGAGAATGAAAGTACTGTCTGTCCCCGATTTACGCCCATTTTTGGTACACATGTAAATTGGAACATCTGTCCTTTGAAAATGAGACAATAAATACCAACATTTTTGTAAATAAAAACGTAGTTTGAAAGTAATTGTCCTAAATTTTCCGTTAGATTACTACTAATTTACGAATGTACCATAAGGGTCTAAATTGAGACTTTAGCTGTTATTTCAACAACATTTGTTTATATCTCTAAAAACTTTACCTTTCCTTTGCTTTATTGTAAAACTTTGATTACATGTTATGCCCAAGTGTTGTATAGAATTTAAGAAACGAAAACAGAAACTTAAACAGAAATCGAAAACAAGAATATAAAAAGAAAAACAGTTAAAGAAATAACAAATGTAAATAAACTTAACAGCAACAGCAACAGCAACAAAGATTTCAGCAAAACAACCAACAGTTTCAAAATCAGTTTTAAACTGAATTTAACCGTTTTCTTCCACTCCAATATTGCACATATTCAGTGTCCTTATAAAAAGTTAAAGCTTAAGGTAAAGCACTTTCGCACTTAAAAATATAAAGCCTTAACATATATTGCACGGTGATCCACGATCCTTCATCATCTTCATTACAAAACTATCTTAACAAACTTTTGTTAATTAAACAAAAGCTTTAAAGATGTTCAGTCTTTGCCTTACTAATTGCACATTACCAAACGCCCGGTCCTGGTTTTTTATATATGTAAAGCTTTTAAGCTCATTCTTTAGGAGCTTTTAATTTTAGAGAGTTTTTAAAGAAAAAACTTTAAAGTTTCATTCCTAGTACTCCTTATAAAGCTTTTTTCCTTAACCATTGCGTAGAAAGCTTTTTAGAAAAACTTTATGTGTAAAAGCTCTTAGAGCTTTAAAGCTTTTGTTGCTGGTTCAATTTAGAATTTAAAGCCTTTATTACATTTTTTTATTTAGAGTGTTGTTTTTTTCCAAATTCAGCACTTTTATTAAAGCTTTTTTTGTTTTCAAAACTTTTTTATTTAAATATCACGTTTGTTCTTTAAAATTAGTTAATATAAACTTTTTCTTATAACTTTTTAATTTAAATAGTTTTTTAGCATTTTTAAACTTCATTTTTAAAATTTTCAATTAAAAGTTTAATATTTTTTTGAAAAATAAAAATGTCTTTAGTTGTATGTATTGATTGTTGCTCTGTGAGTGCTAGCTTAGAACTGACTTCTTGCTTAAAGCAACCGCGTTATTTTATGCGCTTTTTTTTCATCTTCTACTTCTCGTTCTCCCTGCACAGCCCGCTTGTCCCTTTATTTTTCATTTTTATTGTACTTCTTATCAACGAACAAAAACAAAGCAACAATCCACCAAATACACACACATTCTTTAACGTATCTGTTTGCTGTTGCTTTTGTTGCTGTAACGATAAATCGAAATTTTTTACATTTACAACTACCAAAAAATAACATAAAAATTCAAAGACAGACACACATTATTATCGCATTTATTACACATTACCCGCAGACTTTACAACCACTCTGCCGAGAATCAGTCATATACTCGTAGTACATTGGCTTTGTCATATTTTTCTGTATTTCAAAAATACCAAACAATCTCTCCAGCAGCGTAATATGTCGCCGCTATAATTTGTTGTAACGTCAACATTACATTAGCTAACAGTGGTCGGATATCGTCTCATTTCTGAGACCAATTAAGTATGTGTTGATTATTTCAAGGAGGGTACAAAAAAGGACCCCTTAGTCATAATTTTATCAATTATAAATTCATTTGGAAAGAAACATTTAAAAAGGTCATTAAATATAGTTAAGGGAAATTTCGATCCTGGAGACTTTTATAATTACATATTTCTATAGAAAAAAAATTACTTCTAAAGACTTTGCTTGATCTTTCTCTACACTCAAAAAGGTTTTACAGTAAATTCTACTGAAAATGACAGTTTAAACTACTGTAATTTCAGTTAAAAAATCGACAAAGGTAACTACCGTTAAAATAACGAAAAATGTAGTTGTTTTTCAAGAATTTTTAAAAACTCGACATAGTCTTATATTTTTAAATAACTAACAGAAATTAACTGTGTTTGTAGTTGTTTATTAAAATATTACTATATCTGCTTGAAACAACTGTTGCAAAAGTACAGTAGTTTTCTTCAGTTGTTTTTTTTTTTTTTTTAATAGCTGCCATAATAATAACAATAACACACTCAACAAATCAGGAAATTCTTCCTATATTTAGTGTGTTGCTTTCTTTGGAAAGGGATAGTATAGATATGAAAGGTGGGGAATTGCGCGAGATGATAAGTCTTAGAACAGTTGTTGCTCGGCACCTGATGGAGAGTTGGCGAACTTATTGAAACTTTTTGGTTCATAGCCCTGATTCATTATTTTACTTCGGTGGGGTTAATTGCTATGGGAACACCGAAGGTGGACATTGCGATACGTATGAGGGATAGAAAAAACTCATACATATTATTTTGATGTTGCCGGCACCGGGGATCGAACCCGGGACCTTCTGTGTAAAAGTTCAACGCGCTAACCATTACACCACAACGCCCAAAACAACTGCAATTGCAGTTAAAAACAACTGCTACTGATTACTACCCAAACAACTATCATGTAGTAACTGTAAGAATTTTTTGAGTGTATAAAATCATTTAAAAAACTTTTCCTATGGAAAAAAAACAGTTGGTAAAATTTGTATACAACAAAACTTTCAAATTCTTATAAAAATACTCGGAATCAGAGAACTTTTTATACAGCTTCATACACTCACAATATTTTAACAGTAACTGATTGTAGTTTTTTTTTAAGTAATCGGTAAACTTTGTTTTTAAGGAATATACATTTAAATTACAAATAAATAGTTTTTTTTAACTTATTTTACCATTTATTAAAAAACAAACTTCACATAAATACTGTTTTTCTGTAACGGGTATTAGTTTCATTAAAAATTTTCTTTTTACAAAAAATTCTGTATTTGAACCAAAAAGTTAATGATAAGAAAAACTAAAGAAAACTTGTGGTTTATAATAACTTGAGATATAACTTTTGATAGTTAAAATAAAATAAAATCTTTTATTTTTACGTATTTCGGAGTTTTTTTAAATTTTTCATTTTATTTTTCATAGTAAAAATAAAAGTATTTTTACGAATTTTGAGGTAATTAATAGTTAAAAATTAATGAAAAAAAACATTTGATTTAAAAGAAAATTGAGTAGGCTGGTTTTTAACTATATAAAGGGTCCGCCATCTAACGTTTTTTTCAACTAGTGCTTATTTCGTGAATGGTAACACTTAGATCATGTCTGATTTGACAGATAATTAGTTTTATCCTTCCGCTGAACGAATATGGTCCGTATGTTCGTTATCTTGTGAAAAAAGTGAAAGAAACTGGCATCCTCAACGATAAACCAAAGCGTGAAAAGCCAAAAACAGTGCGTACACTCGAGAATATTGCTGCTGCGGCAGAAAGTGTGCGTGAAGCGCCATCAACATCAATTCATCGTCGTTCTCAACAATTGAACATTTTGGAGACATCATTGAGACGAATTTAGCATAAAGACCTTGGTAATGACGCCATACAAAGTCCAATTGGTTCAGGAGCTCAAAAAAAAAGTTATTTGGCTCAACGACTTTTTCCGTTGAGAAACCATAAGATTTTGCGGAAGTTTCCTAAATAAAAATCACCAAGTTCTGAGAAGAAAATTATTAGAAACACTGATTTATTTTACCTTAAAAAAGTGTAAGGCCCTGATATTCTATACAAAAACAAAAAATTCTAAAAATTCCCTTATAGAAAAATTCTTATAGTTTAAAGATTTGCATTGTGTTACTTATAGAAAAAATTCAGTTCTGATTTTTTTATTTTATGATGTTGTTTTGCTATAGAAAAATCTTTGTATTCTGTGGATTTTTTTTATTCTCCTAAATAAATAACGTCAGACTCGAGCGGACTATCTTTCTTCAATTAAACTCCCATAAAATTATGAAATTTTTTAATAAACTCCACTTAAAATTCAATAAAGAACTTTTTTAGGCCAAAATCTTAAAATGGTGAACTTTAAAAAACGGCTGTACGCTCTGAGAATTTTTGATTTTTTCTGATAAAAATATCATTAAGTTCTGAAAACCCCCAAAAAAAAAACAAAATCCATGTTACCATGGTACTTTGAGAACTTTCACCTATATAAAATGCTTGACCTCAAATTGTATCAGAATCCTTTTTGCCTCTAGTGTAGTTAAAATTACCTTTCCACGAATTGTAAAAATGCAGCTTTATAGATGTGAAATTTCTAAATCCTGAAAAGCGAGTACCATTTGAAGAAATTCGATATTTAAAATTAAAAAAAAAAAAAAAACGCTCTTGGGCAACACCACAGTAAAATATTTGATCTTATCGGTAAATAATTTGACTCGATTTGTAACGAAGTTGACTTGAAGATATCAAAAGTTATATTTATTTCCCGAATTGCTGCAATTGATCCATATTACGTTATGAACGGACAACATAATTAAAAGTTGGGCAATCATGGTTAATGGTGCAGCGAGGAAGGAGATGTCAATGGGAACTACAAAAGAAGAAGTCATTTCACACCTACTCTTTAGAAAACGAAACGAGAACGCTTCTGGTGCAGTTTTATCTATTCAAACTGGATGAAACCTTTCTAAGGAGGCGGAACATTTTGGTGTCTTTCTAGACTCTAAACTTTTTTATAAGAATAGTACCAAGGAACGGACGAAAAAGTCGTATATGTGTTTTACAACTGCATAAATGCTATTAAAGAAGATGTGCTTTAGATCCCTAATATTATCCACAGGAAGCACACGGCAATCATTAGAGCGATACTAAACTACGAGATAGTGCAGTGAACACAAAGTTATTGTATATCCGTCTAATCTCGCTAGGGTATAAGGGCAAGCTTGTAGGAATATCACAGAGGCCGCCAATTCAGCTATTTAAAAAAACGAGGTGACAGGGCAGGTCTTTGACTGAGGTTTATAAAATCGTTGAGACGACGTATTTTCTGAGTGATGTTGATGGGACACGACTAGATTGTGATATTTCACCGGTCGCGAAGTTTTCACGAAGTTTTGAAGCAACATTATCGACCAGGGATGACTTTTCAGCGAACTCCGTTAGTTTGTGGGATGGGGTCTGGATGGTTCAAGGATGGTGATGAAGACAGGGTCGGAAGTCTATTCAAGGAACCAGGGCATTAGGATTTCCATGAGACTTCTTAGCGAGTGTAGCGTGTTCCAGACAGTGGTCTACACAATCAAAAAGTCCGTGCGGATAAAATGTAATGGGATTTGGATCCAATATCCATTGGAAAGTCTATAAGCTTTAAAGATTTGGATCAGATACTATAAGATTAGATCGTGCGAATCACTGTATTATAACCCTTTGCTGACAGAGATCTCGGGACAAATTGTTGCGAACGAGGAGGTCGGGAATTCAATACAAATAGATGTGCTGGTCAATCTGGTGTGAACAAGAACATATCGTATACAATGGCGAGATCCCGACATTGACTACTTATGATGTATCTCGGAATCTTTGACCTTAGCCTAACCCAAGGTGAATAAGAACTCTTTTTGATTAATGAAGAAAAAATCAGAAAACTACCATGCTTATAATTCTAAATGGGCAAGTACGCGATAGACCGGATGACTTTGAGGTAGTGTTACTCTTGTAGGAATTACTGTAGGGTCAGTGAGGGATGCGGCGGAGCATACAATCCTGCATCTACTGTGTATTTGCTAAGAATAAGGAAGAAACTCAAATATCTGGGAAGTAATTTCTTCGAAAATCTGGACATTCTGGTGGCTCCCACTCAACCTAACCATTCGAGTTTTCGAAAGTAGCATTATAGCGCTTTTTATGTAGCGAGTATAACCATAAAATTACTAGAGTTTTTCAAATACATGCTAGTATTTAGACTCAGGACTTATGAGCCCAAATTAAAAACGTTATAAAATTATTAGTACAGCGAGGATTTGTGCAAAAGTTAAGGCTATTATGTAAACAGAAAAACTTCCAAAACTCTACCGGGAACATTTGCTTTTTCATACAGAAATCAAGAAAATTATAGTCGGTTAGGAACAATCATACACACGGAGAAAACTGTTGTCAATTTCCAGCTAAAATTCGGTTACTATGACCAAAACCAGTTGGTGCAACTGAATATTGGTTCTTAAAACAAAATTCCTTTAATGCAACTGAATTTTAGTTGTAACACCAAACATATCTAGGAATCACATTTAAATATAGTTGCACTAACTAAATTTGTTGGTTGTAGACTTTAAGATACACTTTTCAATTCGGTTGGCACTTTATTTTTCTGTGTGTATGGTATAGATATGACTGTATAGTTAATATTCCTTGAATCCTATGAAATATAGGAAAATATGTATATGAATATCACATAAAATATTGGGAAAACATATAAGAGAGGAATTTCGCCAAATTGTAAGCCGTTTATATTTCACCAACCTACATAAATGCACCAATTTCACTAAACTTTATATAAATCAAAACAATTTTTTTTTTTAATTTTATTATAGTGAAATTACCTTTAAGTTAAGGGAATTTTGACTTTACGGCCTTATCGTTTTTAAATCGTTCACTCCGCACGAAAGTTTTTGTTCTTCCAAATTTACGTCAGTTTGCTCCACTGTATGTTTAGAAAACTTAAAAACTTAAGTTCATTTACATTTTTTTTTTAACCCTATCATCATTTGTTTACAATTACGTACGATTGAAACGGAGACAGAAACACCATAACGTATATATGAAATTTCTTTTGGAAATTTCATTATCTCCTCCTTTCGTCTGAAACAAAACGAATCAATACTTAATCAAAATGATTAAACAAGATTTTTCTGGAAAAAAAGTCGTTAAAAAATATCTCCCTCTAAAGAAAAATTGAATATAGAAACTACTATTTGTATAGGATAACGAAAAAAACATGCACACATGCGCAGTATACTACAGAATAAGAAAAATTATTACGCATTCTCTTTTAAAAGTTCCCCTCCCGCTAACAATGTGTTTTTGAAAAATTACACATTCCTATATGGGGATTGCAAACAGCATCATTTTATAGTCTTTAAAAGAAGAAAAAGTTGAGATATAAAATCTTCTCGTCTTTGCTGGTGTAACTCACGTGTTTGCCATACCCTTCTTTCTGGTGAATGCTTATCATTTTTCGTTTTCTTCTTCATCTTCTCAGGTTTAGCCTTAATGCATTGCAGTGAAAAATGAAGTTTTGACCGTTTTTTTTTTATGCCAACGTACGACGAGTACGTTTAAACGTACGACGACCTCAAGCATAGCACACGTAGGGTATGCTTGAGTCTTGTTTTAATGTGTATGTATATAATACATGTATTATATTTAAAGACGCATGCCCAGTAGGGTAGTACTTAATATACACTCAAAAAATCACGAGTCAATTCATTGTTTGCTCCAATTTTTTTTTTTTTAATTTTGGCGATTTGTTTAAAATTTTTGGTGATTTTTTAATTTTGGTATTTTTAAGTTTTGGCAATTTTAATTAAAGATAATAGTAAAAACTATTTTTTTTTTTTTTAAATTAAATATTCAATTAAATTTTTAATATTTTTTTTCAATTAAATTTTTTTTTATTCAAAATGTCAGTTTTAACATATTTTTTGAGAAGTTTTGGCTGTCACTAAATACGTATCTGATATTAGATTTTAAAAATCCAAAATAGCGGATTCAATAATGAGGGTTTAATATGGCGGAAAATTTGGTTTTAAAAAGTTATCGAATTTAGATCACATATTTTATCGGGAATTTTTTGCGGTCGTTAAATACGAATCTGATATCAGATAATCCGAAATGGCCGATCCAAAATTTTTTTTGAAAAATTATTGGTTTCGTAAATAATTTATCGGAATATTGTAGTGACGCTAAATACGAATCTGATATCAGTTTTATAAAATTAAAAATTTCAGATCCAATATGTCGGATGATTTTTTTAATAGAGAATGGATATGTTTTAAATTATTTACTTGGTATTTTTTAAGAATCGCTGAATTGGAATCTGGCATCGGATTTTTTAAACCAAAAATGTGTTGTCTATACACTCAAAATATTTTATAGGTAAAATGATTTTTGTTCATTTTACGAAAATATTCGTTGTTTTGGCGAAACAAAATATTCCGTAAAATGGACTTATGTCATTTCGTATACTGTTTGTATATTTTCTTTGTAATATTCAGGATATGTTGGTTTTTTTTATAAAATTTTTTGTGCAACTCTAGTATTTTATATGTTAAATAAACGAAAAAAAATTCTAAATTCACAAAATGTTTCGTTGGTTTTAAAAAACAAAATATATCGAAAAATTATGAAATTTTGATCCAAAAATTCCAGCAATCGTTCAATTAAAAAAATACATGCACTTGTGAAAAAAGATGTTAATGATACTTGGAGCTTTCAAGTACCAAATTGTTAACTTCGATTTCTATAAAAAATATAAAAAATTTTAAATAAAATATTTTATAATCAATTGGAAAATTATTCACCTTGATTTGTTTATATAACATTCCAGACGCCAACTTATAAGGAAGGTTCCCTTTATTGAAAAGATTTTAAAAACACTCGAAGCTTTTAAATGTAATTTACTGTTTTCGCTTTGCATAAAAATATTATTAAAATGGTTACATTAATTATATTTTATAATCAATTGGAGAAGTACTCACCTTGAATTTTTTTATTTTACATTTGAGGCGCTAACTTTTCAGAGGGCACCTCTTATTGTATAAATCATTGCTTAATAATTACAATTTATATTATTTTATTCAAAAAAATGTGTTTTTGGAGGCTTTTTAAAAATGTTGTTATCGCAAGAGCGGAAATAACTTATGAGAATTTGCGCCCCGGTAGGCTAGTTGCTAGCGTGCTGGCTTATCAGTGCGGGGGTCGTGGGTTCGATTCCCACCAGAGGCACTGGTCTGTTTTCGCTACAACGCGCCGAAGGCCATAGTAGCTAGTGCTCGGTTAGGATAATAGTATATAATTTGTAATTATATGATTATTAATTAATAATAATAATAATAACAAAAAAACTTATGAGAATTCATAAAATATGTCAAACTTTATTGTCAGAGAGTTTGTCTTGCATTTTTATAAAAGCATTAAAATGACGAACTCTAATTAACAAATTAATATTATTTTTATTTGAGTAAAAATCTAATAATCGAATTTTTTAAAAAATATGGCCCTACATGGATGATAAATGGGATTTTCAAATAGCATAAAAAATAGTGATTTTCGACCCTCATAGTACTAAATACAAGTTTTTATTATAAATTGACGTTTTTTAAATTTATTTGTATATAAAAACAAAATTTAGTTGATTTTAGTTACAGAATTTATAAAAATTATCAGACTATTTCTCAAATTCACCTTTTTTTTTGCAAGGAAATCTATTTCATTACTCATTCGATTTTAGAATCACAATGCAAATTTGAAGATGTTGGCAATGGCCTTTTTCAATTGTACTTTTTTAAGATATTTATTTTTCACTTTTCGAACACTTTTTTTACTCGAAATCAAATAAAATCATCTTTAATCAATTCCATTTACATCGATTGGATCCAAATAAATACATTTGATAAATGTTAATTTATGAATGGGTAATTGAATTAATTGTTAAATCTTGAAGTTTCTATGAAGTTTCTAAAAATAGAACTGTTGTGTTGTTGGAGTTGTACTTCTGAGATTATGTATACAAGAACAAAAACACCGTATATTGAATAAAACTAGTTTTAATCACAACAAAACTCGACCTGACGATAGATCAGTGCGCTAAAGCGGTCTGTCCAACGTGTGGTGCGAGTGCATGTGGCATTAAAAATTAGTTTATCTATACCACGGTCAGTGATTGCACAGAAAATTTCATATAGACGCAATCGAACAAATATTACATTATTTAAAAAACAGGGTCACTGACGAAGGTTCAATACCAGAAACTGCGAAGTCTGATTCAGGAAAATTGAAAAATTTACAATGTAGTTATGATTTTTAGAAAATACACTCATTCTTCTCTAAAACGTCTGTCACAATTAAAATGAAAAAAATTCCATATTAATTATAGTATTAATTGTAATTGTGTGAAAAAGACGTTAAAATTCAAACTCAATCTTTAATTTTTATTTATATGTAAATAGTACTAAAAGATTCGAAGGAGTATCATGGTACTTTTCCGGATCAAATAGTACCAAAAAAATGTACTATAGTACTAACTTTATTATCCCTGCGGCCCTATCAATGGTATTTTGGCCCTTTTAAATTGTCAATTTGGCCCAAAACAAAAAAAACTCAAAATGCATCACTGCTTTTGCGCTATTTATGTAAAATTCGTTATTTTTAAATTTTTTATTTACGAAATAAGTTAAAATTCTAATTATTGAGAGAAAGAGAAAAAAATTGAGAGACATATAGTTGCGAAAAATAGAATTCGTAATATTTATGAATTTTCTTAATATACGAAGTTCAAAGTACAAGTGAAATTACGAAAATTTATTAATATTCAGTAGTAAAACACAGATTTTTGTGAATTTGGTCCTTAAACCACCGTTTTCGAATGATGAAGTTTTCGATGGAAGAAGTTGAGGAGTTTCGTCAGTGCGACGGAGTTCCTGGGGTAGAAAGGTGACATAGAACCGATTGTTTAGAGCGCACAACAAGCCGACATTCTGGCTTAAGTGTAAGTCCTCAGGGACTTATGTCGGATTAGGGAAGCATTTTCCCTTCTCCGAATCCTCTTTTCGACCTAACCTAACCGTTTTCGAAATTTTGTAGTATTTTATTTTCTTATTTTAATGATGTGACTTTGTCACCTTCCTAAAATATAACAGTATTAAGAAATTTGAGGGTCTATAGTCGTATGTACCCAGCAAAACTTTGGCAATGGGTGCGATAAAGTAATGCATTACCTTGTAATGTGTACTTCTTACCTGTATCATTATTTTCCAACAAGAAGTAATGACTTACCGATAATTGAACACTCATGGATTACTTTGTAATGAGACCTTATTACATTTTACATTACTTCAAAACATAAAATAATGACTTACCGATCATCAATTACATAATGCATGAATTATATTAATATATATTTTTGAAAATCTATTTATAGACACATTACTTTGTGATTTTTTGTAAGCATAATGGTAAGGTGTATATTTTTGATATCACGAACGAAAACACGAAGCACAACAACTCATCTACATTTTAAGCAATAAAATATTATATGTATCGATAGCTCAGTAGGTAGAGTTCTCGCCTAACTAATTGTTAAATACCAGAGACACCAGGTTCGAATCCCAGCATGACCATGTTATTTATTTAATAAAAAAAAGTTATTTATTTAATTAAAAAAAAATATCTGTAAAAAAAATTTGTATGCATTTTTTTTTATGAAAATCTATTTATAGACACATTACTTTTTCCCACCATGTAACCATATAAGTAACCAGTTACTTTACTACAAGGTAATGAGTTACTTTGTAAAGTAATGCATGAAGCCCTATGGCGTTACATTACTTTACCCATGATTTGGTAATGTGTAGTTTTGCTGGGTATTCATATATAAGCATATATGAATCATATTGGAGCGCATATATGAACTAAATATGTGCATATATGAATTATAAATGATCATATATGAATTATATATGGATTATATATGAGCATAGGTAAAAACTTACAATTTTTATTATCGATCTGTAAAAATGGCTTAAAATAATTGCCTCCATATTGTCCATTTATACGTGCGTTTATAATATATTTCATTCTATATGTCAGTTTGTCTGCCTGTCTTTCATTACTTGTGACTGCATAGTAAATATGAAAAGTAAATACATATTACAAAATGTATATCTTGTATAGAAACGTGATCGTTTCTTATATTCATTGTATTATTTGTTTGTTTTTATGTATATATTTTTTTTTTTTAATGTGGTTCAAAACTTTTCTCCCTTCATTTCAATTTTTATGACATGTTATTTAATTGAGTCGATTTGTTATTGTTGTAATTTTGAATTTTCATAATAGTGCCTAGATTTACTCAGGTGTTCTTGACAGTAAATACAAGAACGAAAAAAGGGGGAGAATATTTTTGTTTGCTGGGGTTTTTTTACTGCTATAGACGACAGCTCGATCATAAAATATTTAATTAAAAACGGGTAATGATTAAATAGTTATAAAAGAACAGGTAAAAGATTATAAAAAAAATAAAACCTTTTCAATATCCACTTGATTGTAGACATTTAGGTGTTATAAAAAAAACTAGGTATTTAATATTTTTATTGTAAATTTAATCTGAACTGTGATTATTTTAAAGTCCACCATTTTGTTTTTGCGAACTGTATTGTGTCAGTTTTGTTTTAAGGCTACCAACATTAAAAATGCCTTTACTGGAATATTTTTACCTTGATTTAATATACTTAATATAATTTGCAGTGTGTGCGCCCCGGTAGGCTAGTTGGTAGCTTGCTGGCTTATCAGTGCGGTGGTCGTGGGTTCGATTCCCACCAGAGGCATTGGTATGTTTTCGCTACAACGCGCCGAAAGTCATAGTAGCTAGTGCTCGGTTAGGGTAATAAGATATAATTTGTAATTATATGATTATTAATTAAAAAAAAAAAATTACGGTGTGGTCAAAGGTAAACATTTTCGAAATTAAAAAAAAAAACAATATTTTTTGTTAGTTTCTACGGATTTTATTGAAAATTTCCTTAATTATTCTCTTAAGTTTAAAAATGATATGTTTAAAGCAAAGAAATTGAAATTAGCCTTTATAAAAACTTGGGTTCAAAACTCTAAAATATATAGTGAATTTTATTATTGATCTAGTGAATTTTATTGTTTATCTATAAATTTAACATAAACACCCTTTAATTACAGTTGTTTAACCCTCATGCGGATAATGGTGGTACATATGAACCACCGTGTCTCTATTTTGCCCCATGTATCTTTTATTATTTGGTGTATTGATATAAGACCAAAAGCTTTTCCTCGTTGAACTGTTAAACTATTTATTTAAACTAAAAAATAGATGTTGTTTAATAAGTTTCTACCAAGAAGTGCACCTAATTGTTTACACCCTTAAACGTACAATGGTGGTACATGTAAACCAACAAAATTTTACAACTATATTATTAAAAAATTTTGTATAAAAATTATATTTATTTATTATTTAAAATTCCTATAATTTATTTATAAAACAAAAACTATACATTTAAGTATTTTTGTAACGGTAAAACTATTTTTTTTCCAAAACAATTAATGAGCAAAAACTTCTATGAAAAACATCATATCAGATGTTTACACATCTGTTATTATTACTTTTTAGTTTTTTAACAATATTATTAAGTTTTTTTTTAACATAAAATGCATATTTATTTATTTGTCAGGATATACTAAATAAATGTTGTGCAAAACCAAATTAAAAGTAATGATATCTTTTTTTACTAGGCAAATAAAGTTGGAGGTACAAATGTACCACCATTGTACGTTTACGTTATGATTTTCGAATGTACGAACTTTGTGTTCGGATGAGATCTTTAGGCAGATCGAAATACATGTATCAACCTTGCTAATATATTTAATTTGCTTTATTTTTGTCAATATACGGATTTTGAAAGCTTGTTGTAAATAAATAAAAAGAGAACATTGAAATTAAAAATAGTTTTCTCCCAAGCGCATATAAGGTCAATTTCAATGTTTTAATTTTGAAAATAAGTAACTTAACGGCTTTTAAGTCTATTTTGCATATTAGGATTAACATGTAAGGGAATGTTATAACTAGTTTTTGGCCTAGATTACTAAACAAAGTAGAATATTCCAAATTAAAATACAACAGCTCCACAGAAAAAGTTATTGGTAATTAAATTTCAGTTAAACATTTGTTTGAATTGAAACTCACTTTCATTTAAAAGTTTAATAATATCTATTAAATCTTTAATTAAAAATGAATTTGGTGCACACAAAATTCCCAGTTTTTTTAACCCATGATGACAACAAATTGAAAAAAATTCCAAAATGTAAAAAAAGCACCAACATTTCAAAAAATCTACCATATTGAAAAAAAAATCTACTAAATTAAAAAAATTGCTAATATTTAAAAACAAAGTATTTGAAATAAAATCGTCTAAAATTTAAAAAATCTCTAAATTGAAATAAAACATATCGAAATTGAAAAAAACACAGAATTGAAATCAATTGCTAGAATTAAAAAAAAAAACAGCTGAAATTTACACAATTCGTAAAAATCACAAAATTTAAAAAAAATGGCAAAAATGAAAATTGTTTTCGAGCTATGAACTTTTTAAATTTTATTTAAGTAATTTTTTCCAATTTTTGTGATTTTGACGATTTTTTTCACAATTTGTTGTCATTTTAACAGTTTTTTTTTTTTTTAATTTTTACGTTTTTTTAAATTATTGCTATTTTTTTGACGCTTTGCCCAATTTTTAGTGATTTTTTATTTTATTTCAATTTTAAGGATTTTTTCAATTTTGACGATATTTGAAATTTTGGCGTTTTTTTTTAATTTAGATTTTTTTTTTAATTTTGCCGTTTTCCCCGAATTTTTGGCCATTTTTTGCAAGTTTCAATTAAAGCTTTAATAGTATCTATTAAACATTTGTTTGAAATTAAAAACAATATTCAATTAAATGTTTAATAAATTATTTAAAACTTAGTAGGAAGTAAAAGCAATTAAATAGTTACAAATTATACTACGATTTACTTAATAGGACCGAACTCAATTAAACTTTTAATTGAATCAACTAATAATTTAATTGAAACTTGATTTTAGTTTTTTTTCCTCTTTGGGCAAGTTTTAGCTTTTTTTGAATACAAAATGTTCCACAGAAATAAACTAAAATGGTCTTTCAATAAAATTATTTGTTAATTCAATTAAAAGTTTAATTTAATTCGGCCCTATTAAGGAAATTGTTGTATCAATTAAAATAATTTGTGACTATTTAATTGCTTCAGTATAAATTAAGGTTTTAATTATATCTATTAAACATTTAATTGAATACTGAAAATTGGAAAGAAATAGCCAAAACCAAATTTAAAAAAATCATCAAAATTTTAATAAAATCGACCAAATTCAAAAAATTTAAAAATTGGAAAAAAATCTCCAAATTTAAAAAAAAAAAATCATGTTAGAAAGTGTTTTGCAACCGTCAGATAATGACAATCGTAATTAATTTTTAATTAATTACTGTAGAATATTACTTTAGTTAGTCTCTTTACAGGAAGAAGAAGAAAACATTTTTATTGAAAAATTTTACGGACACAAGGGATACACCAGACTGCCGCAGTTTCGTCCCCCTCCTGGGACTCGTCAGTGGTTACTTTATGTGTCAATTGAACAAAGTATTTTTATATTGTTAATTTGCTCTATATGAAAAACTTTTTATTTTTTTGGTGTCGTACTGGTATTTGAACTCACTGCCTTAGCATCAAGCTATGCATCGTCAAATTCAATAAAAAAAAATCCCCAAAAATCGTTAAAATTTAAAAAAATATCCAAAATTTAAACGAATTTCCAAAACTTAAAAAGAACTGCCAAAATTAAAAAAATCTTTAAAAATTGAAAAAGATTATCAAAAATTTGGCATAAAACTTAAAAATCGCTAAAATTGGAGAAAAGGATTGCTAAAATTGAAAAAAATCACTTAAAAAGTCAAAATTTAAAAATCGCCAAAGATATTAAAAAAATAAATCATCAAAATTTAATGAATTTCTTAAATTTAAAGAAACCAAAAAAATTGTTCAAAAGATTGCTGAAATAGAAAACATCGCCAAAATTTAAAAAAAAAATCGACTAATATAAAAACAAAAAGGCCAGAGGGCAGATTACAGCATTCGTTATCGAGCTTTTCAATCAAAAATAATTTATATTTAAAACATGAAAAACACATTAACTCAATTAGGGTGATTCGTAAAATTCGCAACAATATTTGTTCGTGTTCTTTTATTTCAACAATTTCTCTCAATGCTCACTACTGAGGGAATTTGGTCCCAGTATTGAAAAAAAATCACTAAAGTTTAAAAAATCGGAATAATTAAAATAACTCTAAAATTGAAAAAATCACTAAATAAAAATGTAAACGTCTATATCTTGAAAACATTTTGTTGAATTTTTACAACTTTTTTTAATTTAGTGTTTTTTTTTTAATTTTAGAGATTTTTTTAAATAGTGGATATTGTTTTTTTTTTAATTTTGCCGTTTTTTAAATTTTGGAAAATTTTTAAAAATTAGCGAATTTTTTCAATGTAATAAGTTTTTTACAATTTTGTAGATTTTTCTTAAATTTTGGTAATTTTTTCAAATTTTGAAATTTTTTTTAACCCTCTAACCGGCATAAGCTTTTTTGGACTGAAATTTATTCCACTTGTTCGGCACGAGAAATAAATAATATTTTGTTTTAGCGAAATTTTTGTTGTTGCCTATTTTAGGTGATATGGGTCAAAATAGGTTTAGAGGCTATCTCAAAAACTAACCTATAAAGTTTAAAAATTTAAGGCATAAATTATTCTTCTTCCAAAGATATAACAACAGTCCAAAAATTAGTCGTTTTGAGATTTTAGATAAAAAGATATGGCGATTTTCGTTTTTCGAAAAACGCGAAATCGAGCGAAAACGAACCTTAACTTTAATATATATTGACGAAACTTTGAAGCTTTGATAGTGTTACCAAATATAATATTTCTGCCAAATTTCATAAAAATCCGTCCACTCGTTTTCAAGATAAGATGATGTCCTTTATATGTATCCTTTTAAAGTCTCGTATGTCCTTGGAGCAAACTTAGAGTATTTTCCAAAAGTTTAAGCTTTAATCTTCCTTTGTGTGGAATATGGATGGTTTCATGTTAACAGAAATGTGTTTTAAGGACTTTTCCAAATTGTGATTGTTTCAAAATATTTATTTTTTGAAATTACTGAAAATTTTAACTATAACGATTTCTCGCTTCCAAACCATGACATGTACACAAAACATTACTTCGCAAAATATGTGGATAACTTCGTTCTCTATCGATATAGCTTACATTTTTATAATAAAACACTTTTTTGGCGAACTTATGGCCAATTTAAAATACCCCGCCTAGAGGCGGGCTTGCCGGTTAAAGGGTTAATTTGTTGTCATTATGGGTTATAAGAACTGAAAATTTTGTGTGCACCAAATTCATTTTCAATTAAACATTTAATAGATATGATTAAAATTGAGATATAGAAAATTAAACTTGGTGACAGTTTTGACAATTTCATACAACAACATTCACTTTAGCGAACACTCCCTTAACTATTACATATTTTTTTTATTTGAGTGCAGGTATTTGTTACGTATAAAATTAAACCATGATTTTTAATAATATTCGTATTTTTTCTGAAATACCAAAAGCCGGCTTTTTTGTTCTTTGTTCACATCTTCTCAAATCACATCATATTAATTGATGTCCAGTCTAATTTGCATATTTTACATGCACCCATATTTGCTGTTAAAACAATTATCCATCAATATAAAATTATCAAGCCGAACAGGATCCCTTGTAGTGAAATTTAAACAAAATCTGATTATGCATGCATATTAAATTTTAAAGATTTATTTTTTTCATGCATCACTGACAAAATTAAATACAGTTCAGAACTAAACTTAATTTATTGCATATGAAGGAACATTGTTACAATCCATAAAAATCAACATTAAATAAAGAAGAAACCAATAAAGTAAAAAAAAAAACCATCACCCCAATAAATGAAAAAGTGGAAAATCATATGAAAAAAGTATCATAAATATGAAACACAAATTACAAATGACTGAAAAGAAATTTATATGTAAAATATATTAACCAGCATAATGGATGCAGCGTATCAATTAATTGAGGGGAGCGTTACATGAGATTCTTTTAATACCCGATCAAAAAAAAAGGTTGTATATATATATCCAATATAATATCATATCTTATTTGACATAGACCGATATTTAATCTAATTCAACTTCATCTGAAAATGTTAGTATCCAATAATATCCAAGCAGATCTCTCAAAGTAGATTAATTTAGATCAAAATATATCTCAATAATATTAGGATCCTGATTGATCCCAAAATATCCCATGTTATTAATTTAGATCTAATTGGATTTAATTTGGTACAAAAAAATAAATAATTTTTGGTGAATCGAACTAGATATTTGGGATTAAACTAGATCTACTGAATTTTGAATAAAATTTAAAACAAACAAAAATTTTTTTCAAAATATTTTTTAAATAATTTGGTCATCCGACGCATTAATATTTATGTATGGGGTTATATAGGGTGTCCGCCGTGAAGGTATACTACTTTGTTTTGCCGCCATTTTGGTAAACATTAGTCTTGACAGTTCGATAAACCAACGTGTTTTAATCGTTAAAACATTTTATCAAAATCAATCATCGATTACTGTGACGATGAGAAAGTTACGTGAATTTTTTGGGAGGAACAACGTGCCAACAAAACACACTATTATATAGTGTAGTGAATGATTTCGAAGAAAGAGGGTCTGTAGGTGATAGGCCCAAGCATGGACCACAACGTACTGCAAGATCGGCTGAAAACAAGAAAGTGTTCAAAACAATCCATTAACCTCAATTCGACGCCGTGCTCAGGAGCTTGGTATTCAAAGAACAACTTTGGCCAACATTTTGCACAAGGATTTGCATTTGTTTCCATTTAAGATTCCGTTGACACAAGAGCTTATTTCACAAGACCATTTACTCCGCCGTACATATGCCAATATGATGTTACAGCTCGCCCATGACAACCCCGATTTTCATGAAAAAATCATAATGAGTGACGAGGCACATTTTTGTTTGAATGGATATGTGAATAAACAGAATAGTTGGTTCTGTGTAATGGAAAACCCTCAAATTATTCATCAGTCCCCTTTGCATCCATTAAAAGTGACAGTTTGGTGTGCAATTTGGTCAGGAGGAATCATTGGTCCTTACTTCTTTGAAAATGAAAACGGCGTAACGGTAACTGTGAATGGGGAGCGATATCGTTATATGATTAAAAACTTTTTAACGCCACAACTGCATGCTTTGGGCTTGATTAACATGTGGTATCAACAAGACGGTACCACATCGCATACAGCCAGGATTACATTGGAATTACTGCGAGACCTCTTTCCACAACAAGTTATTTCAAGAAATGGTGATGTTGATTGGCCTCTACAGTCGCCTGATTTGACTGCTCCTGACTTCATTTTGTGGGGATATCTGAAAAGCAAGGTTTATGCAAACAACCAGAAACGCTTGATCAACTCAACAAAATATACGTGATGAAATTAATGAAATACCGCCTGAAATGTGTGAGAATGTAATGAAAAATGTGCTCAAAAGGGCTCACATTTGTGAGGCTAACAGAGGCGGACATTTATCTGATATTGTATTCCATACATAATTGCTGACATTAAATAAAACATTTATCAATATAAGATCCATTCTCTTTCATTTAATCAAAAATTATAAACAAACAAAGTAGTATACCTTCCCGGCGGACACCCTGTATATATAATTACAACTTATACGCATAGAATGTAATAATGATATTGGACCATATATAATCATATCTCAAACAAAACTGTTATTTTGTGTCATATATGTAATCTTACCTTATATCATTTAATATCATATATAATTATATCTAAAGTTGTATTATACATATAGCACCATATATAATCATAACTAAGATCATACAAAAAATAAATTTATTAGACAGTATGATTATATCTTAAATTATATAGCTTATATGTCAGCATATATGATTACATTTAATGTTATATATGAGTATGTATTATTATATATAACAATAGATCTATCATATCTTATTATGTATGTATGCTTAATATCTAAATTTTTAAAGGTCAATATATAATAATATATCGTTGTATATGTTACCACATAAGAATAATAATAATATATGGCTACGCATGACACCATAAATAATAACATATTTTAAGATGAAAAAACAAGAATATAGTATTTTTTTTTACTTGGGTAATGTGATCGCAAACAACGCATTGCATACTAATGTTTATCAAAAAGGAGTTGCCCTTTTTTTAAGACTGTAAGAAGACCGAAACTGTAAACTGTAATGAATCCCTTAAGGTTAATGACATCAAGATAAAGAAGATAAAAGATTGTTGAGGAAAATTACGTAGAGTGTGCAGCTCCAAAGCTTTACAAAGTAAAATTATTTAAATGAGTTGAAATGAAAAAAACAGGCCAAAAACTACAAAATATATCGTAATATTAAAAACAGGTTAAAATTTAATTTTTTAATGGTATTTTACAACGCAACAATATGATTAAAACAAACTACACCGTTTCCATATTTATTTTGAAAATTATTTATTAGTAAACCTTAACGAGAAGTTTTATCATATTTATGTAAAGTTTCAGAGATTTTAATTTATAGGGAGTTTAGACAGCTAAATTAATATACTTGACTAACGTTACTCCAGCTTTTTAATCTTCCTGGTTTTCATATGCATTTTTGACAGGTCAACTTGACAGCTAAAAGATTAACTTTGTCAGTTTAAAATGCCAAGGTGCCGCCGATGGCATAAGAGCAACATGGAAAATGTCGGTGTTAGGCAAAATTTTGTCGACAGTGCTAACTTTTTTTTACGGCAGCATGTTAACGTTAACGTTTTATATGATTTTGAATGCATGGTTTTTAGCGTTGCCAACCGAAATTATAGCAAAACACAGAGTTGTTTAGAATAGTAAAAAGAGAAAAAGTTGAATTGGCTGTTAATTAAAAGGATTAAAAAATTGTTGAACCGGCTTGTTTAGTGCTTAATTAAGCAGTCAAGTCAAACCCATTTTTAGTAGATTAAATTTTCTGTGTAAATTCTAGGTTGATTATTCGACATTTTTCAAAAAAAGGTTTTTCCGAATAGTTAACATTTTATAAAAATAAAATGTTATACAATTATACTCAAAAATAGATTTTATTTTATAAATTTGAATAATTTTAGTTTTTTACTTGAAATATTATTATTCATTTTGAATTATCTTGAGAACATTAGATTTTATTCAAAAACCAATAATAATTTTTACAAATCATCTAAAGTTTTGTTTTATGAGATATACCTTTTGCATTCAATACAAGTTATTTAGAGCAGCTCAATATTGAAAACGACTTTAATAAAACATATTTTAAAGAAAACAAATTTAATAAACAAAAATTGTTTAAAGCCGTCACCAAGAAATAAGAAGAGATGTGCTTTTTATTTACAAAAAAATTTATATTTTTTTTAGAAAGGTTGAGGTAAAGAGGAAGTATAAACATTTTTCTCAAAAAATTATAAACTATTAATTTTTAAATCAGACTAGACTAGTTTCTGCCTTTTTATGGATATGCGTCATCAGTGATTTTCCATTTAAATTGTATTATTATTTGTGTCTTAGATTGTCTCTATATGATAAATTTTTCAACAACCTGCGGCTGTAAGAATCAAACCTGCGCTTTTTCTTACATTACAAACGCAACAATTCCAAGTCATGACCGTTTAGCGATCACACTCAAGTATGACCTCGAATATAATGTAGCTAAATTGCAGTTTTCTTTCCTATTAGCTTTTCTGTTATTGTATATTATACTCAGAAGCGACCAACACCAACACTAACAAACACAAATATTCTATTTTTAGATTTTTGTTTATTTTTCTAATCTCCTCCGTCTCTATTTCACAACCATACCAGATTGACGTATGGTTTTTACTTTCAGTGTAGGCAACTTTGCGCTTTATGTTGAGACATCGCTAAAAGGCAAATTTTATAATGTATTTTAGTACAGTGTTATTTTAACGTCATATAGACAGTCGCAATTAATTTTTAATTAATATGCATTTTTTTATCTGTATTTTTTAATATAGTCAAATATAAAATGCCAGAACAATAAAGTTTCAACAACTCAGAAAAATAATAATTTTTGAGGTTATGAATGTTTTTAAGGTCTTTTATATGAGTAGTTTTTAAGTAAAAATTAGCTCTCTTGTAAGCACCCCTTGACTAAAAAACAGATTTTTGAAAAAGTTTTTAACAATGAATTTGGTAAATTTACGGTTTCTAATATATTGAAGCTAAAAAAGAATATTTAAGAAAAAACCGGTTGAAATCGACTCAATCACCCTAGTAAATTCCTTGTTAGTGAAAGTTTTTAATTAAACTATAAATAAGATTTGCTAAAAAAAAAAAACAATCAAAACTTAGATAAAGGGTCCGCCAAATAACTTTTTTTTTTTTTTTGAAAATGCTATAAAAAAAACTACTGAATATTTTCTCAAATTTCTTTTTTATTTGAAAGTACAATAATGGAAAATAATTTCATTCAAATGGCTGCCTCGGCTGGCCATGCAGTAGCCTACACGATCGGTCCAATTTTTAAGCACATTATCGATTGTGTGCCGCTGATAATGCGATCTTCAAAAACAGGGCGCAAAACATCGAGTGTGGCACGTAGCGCCGTCCTGTTGAAACCAAATGTTGCCAATATTCTCCTCTTCAATTTTTGTGAACAAAAATTCGTTCAACATGGCCCGATAACGATCGCCATTGACTGTAACGGCTACTCCTTGCTCATTACCATGATTTTCAAAGTAATGCCGCAATATTTCCCAGCGTTGTTCAAGCGTATACACAACCATATTCGTTCAGCGGAAGGATAAAACTAATTATCTGTCAAATCAGATATGAGCTAAACGTTACCATTCACGAAATAAGCACTAGTTGAAAAAAAAATGTTAGATGGCGGACCCTTTACTTTCATGATAATTCTGGAAATGGTGTAAATAAAACAAGTTTTACAATATTATACACCATCTCTATTTTCTGGTTATACACCATAATCAAAAAGGGTCACTGTAACAAATCTTAAATAGATACTTTTAAGTCATCCTCGTAAGCCGTTAAGAAAACTCAATTAAAATTTAAATCTTTAATGTCAGTTTGTTTCATTTTGAACATTAAAAGGGAATGTACTGGCCTGGATGCATTTCATGTCAATCATTTTTCTTTTTACACACAAATAAACAAGAATTTCTTATCGCTCAGGATACTGGAAAAATAAGCTGGCATATTATTTAAAATGTTGGTTTCTTCCTTGCTTTTGTGTTTGTCTTGGCGCGTATCTTATTTGGGTTTATATTTTGCCGTCAGCGTAATCCGGGTGCCTTGTTTATGCTTTCGATGTTGTTTTTTTGTATTTCTGTCTTAATTTTATCTCTAGTGTTGTTAAAAGGGGCACTTTAACTAAATATTTAGAAAAGTATCAGTTTAAAAAAAAAAATCAAAAAATTTACCCGATAAGAAGAAAAAAGTTTTCCTAAGTGATAACAATTTTTATATTTTTTTAAACCGATAAGGTTTTTAAAAGAAAAAATTAAGATATACGCCCGTTTTAACAAAAGGCTTAAAATAATTTTTTTTGTTTTTAAAATTATCTAAAATAAAAATAGAAGCGATACTCTTTTTCGGGATACACGGCAAAAACTCTATTCAAATATTTTCAAACACAATTTAAAATTTAATTGAATTGAATTGTAACCAATTAAACAATCAAACAATCATATCATATCAAAAGTTTCAATTAAAAGTTGAAATATTACTTAATATTAAAATATTCCAAAATCTCAATTAAATATGTAATTATATTAATTAAAAACTTAACGAAATTTTTAAAAATTAACAAAAAAAATAAGAAACTTTTATGAATCAGAGAAAAAATTAGTAACCTAAAATATCTAATAAAAGATTTTATTTAAATAAATACAAATAGTTTTTAAACAAATATTTCAATGAATCAGTTAGTATTTTAATTTTTTAAATAAATCCTGTACAATTTTTGATAATCAATACTATCAGTCTCGTGGTAAGTAAAAAAATCAATTAAAAAATGTATGTATGTTATCACTTTGGTAATTAAAAATCATTTTCAATTTTATCTGTGATCTTACAAGATATCTTATTCAATTCAATTTTCTTAAAATTCGATTCATTTACTTATACTCACATTACTTACTTAAACACACACTTTAAATAAATAGATTAGGAGAATTATAAAGTATCCAAACAAATTTAAATTAGTTTACTTTTTAAACTAAACTTTTAATTGGTCCAATCAAATATTTAATTGAAATTATTGTTTAAATATTTAATTCAAATTTAATAGAATAAATTAAACATTTTGTTTAAACCAAATTGAACTGAAATCAAACCAAAAATACGATAATTTTGTATCTCTCTTTTAGCCTTAAAATATTACATTGGGGCAATTCTATTTTTTTTTTGACAGCGGTATACTACACTCATAATAATCTATAGGTAAAATACACGAAAACCGTTGTTCATTTTACGAAAGTTTTGGTTATTTTGACATTACGAAACAATTTGTAGAATATACAAATCACATTTCGTAAAGTTTTGTAAAAACTTTTTTTAAATAAAAATGTGGTGCATACCTTACCGGGTTATTTTAAAATTAAAAAAAAAATGTAATGGTGCCACACCAGAATCGAACTCACGATTTCAGTGACGTCCTGCTGTGTTGAAGTAGACCCCTCTAACCATTTGCACCAAAGTAGCTGATGCAATACAACGAACTAAAAAGGAACTTAAGTCGAAAATATTATGAAATTTTTATGAAAACTAGAAAAATATGCTACAAATATTTAATAAAAAAGGTAAAATGTATTTTTATTATGTTTTTTGAACTAAATAAAATAATATATTTTTTTTATAAATATATCAAATAATATATTAAAAAACAAAATAAAAAAATAATAAAATAATATTAATAATAAAAAACTTAAATAAAAATTTCAAACTAATTGCATTTTATTATTAAATATTTTATCTTTTTAAATATTTGTTTTATTGAATTTCATACTAAAACCGGCAAATAAAGTGGAAGTAGTGTTTTCGGGTCCTCTTTAACTTGTTTTAGGATACTCTTTATTAAACAAAATACAAAATATAAATTTATATCGAAACACAAAAATAGTAATAATGAAATAAAAAAATAAAACGTAGAAATTTAAAAAACATTAATAAACAAAAAAAAAATATAAAAACTAAAAAAAAAAAAAAAATTTGTCCTGGGCAGGAGTTGAACTCGCAACCTTCTGATTGCAAATATATGTAATATTTGTAACATTACAAATTTTTGTAGAATGTACTAAAAAAATATTACGAAATCATGTTTGTATTTTTTACGAAATTTGTAAATTTATATAATTTGTTTTATACAAAAGTTTTGTAATATAAACAAAATGTTTGTACATTCTACGAAAAAAAATTTACGAAAAATATATTTGTATTTTTAAGCATGGATTATTATGAGTGTAATAGAAAAAAATTAGTAAAATTTTTAGCTAAAACTACTAAAAAATTAGTTGAAACTGACGTTGCAGAAAAACTTCTAAGATTAGCAGATTTTATTTATTTGTTTAATATTAACTAAAACAAATCTGTTGAATCTATAAATATTTAGTTACATTTGAGCTAAATTTTAGTTAATTCAAAGTAAAAAATTAATCTGCTTAAATTATCAAAAAATTAGCTAAAAAATTAGCTAAATATTAGTAGACAAAAAAATTATAAACAAATTTAAAAGTATGTTTTTTTGTAGAGTTTTTTTTTAATGCGAATAAAACTCTGCCCTTGTGAAACAGCAATTTTACACTTTTTAGCAAACATTTCGGTTGATTTTAGCAAAATATATTATTATTTACATTCTACTAAATTTAAGGTAAATAGTTATAGCAAAAATTTTGTTTATATTACAGTTTCTGTTTGCTGTTTTGTAGTCTACAAATATTTAGTAAAAGTTTTTGCTGACTTTAGTAGAGTAAATTGAAAATTCAGCTTGTATATGACTAAAATATTGTAATATAAAATAAAAATGTATTTTGCCTGTTGTTATTACTCCATTTATTTATTATTACAGTAATTTTTTAATTGCAAATATTTACAATTAAATATAATTTTTTTTAAACAAACTATTATCTTTGTTATTTATTTATCCAAAATATGTATAACCACCATAGTAATATTGTGGTTGTGGTTCTGGTTGTGGTTCAGCTAATGCATAAGCCAATATGTTCATGACAGCTACAGCGACAAAAGCTAATATGGTATTCATTATGCAGCTGTAAATTTTAAATCGGTACTACAATTTTTAAATAAATTATTTTAAAAAGGAGATTAGTATAAAATGTTACCGTTTTAAAGGTTGTTTGATTCTAAAGTTATCCAAAGAAACTGATTTTTTTTTTAAGTTGTTAAGTATTTAAAGGAGAAAAGAAAAAAAAAAAAATCAAGAATCACGATTTGTTTTAAAAAAAATTTTTATTTAAAAAAATAATTGAAAAGATAAAAAAGTATTATATTAATTTGACAGATAACAACTTTTGGAAATATATTTTTTGTATTAGAATTAAAAATAATAGTTAAAAAATGGCACAAATTAAGCAATAAAAAAAGGACAATATGAAAAACATTTATCAAAACCAAAAAAAATGTAATATGAACTGCAACTACAATATAAAATGTTTTTTATAACTTTCAACAGCAATTGTAACTTTTACTTATAATTTGGTGAAACTAGAATGAAAAAACATTTTTCAAATAAAAAATAAATTAAAAAGTCGTATTGGTATCAGTTGGGATCGATTACAGAACACACCCTCTGGGCTATTGTTGCTTATGTATGTTGGCTGGCTAACAGCAAACTTATATTTTTTGCGTATGTGTTCAAAAACAAAACAAAAAGAGAAAGCAAAACATACACAATAAGAAAATGAAAAACAAAAACACTGAACAAAATATAGCTGAATTGCAGTAATATTCCATATGTTTACCGGTCACGGGATAGGTCCTTTGAGGACAACTGACTCATTTGTTTGGTGCTTTTGAATTTTTACTTAAATAGAATAATGTTAACAAAAAAAGCTATATAAAAAAGCTTTCAAGGAGTTTAGAACAAGATGTTATATACTTAAGTGCAAACAAATAGTTAAATTTGTCTGTACATGACCGTGGAATGTTCTACTTTACTCTCTGGAAAACCGCATTTATTTTAATTAATTTTATTAAAAATTGAGGGCTCCAAAAGTTTAAATTTGGGATATGAAAACAAATCTGCAAGATTTTATAAAAAAGTCTCACAATTAGCAATAAAAACGGAATTTGTGAGGGAAAACAAAGAAAATTCTAAAATTCGCATAGATACAAAATTGAAAATTGTTATAATATATCATTGCAGGCAGATCCATGGCAATATTTAAGATTCATATTACTTTTTGTACTATTTCTAATACATCAAAATGTAGTTTTAAGGTCGTATGAAATATATCCATTTAAACCTTAAGAAAATATATTTCAAAGTGTGTGTGCGCCCCGGTAGGCTAGTTGGTAGCGTGTTGGCTTATCAGTGCGGGGGTCGTGGGTTCGATTCCTCCCAGAGGCACTGGTCTGTTTTCGCTACAATGCGCCGAAGGCCATAGTAGCTAGTGCTCGGTTAGGGTAATAGTATATAATTTGTAATTATATGATTATTAATTAATAAAAAAAAATATTTTGTTTTATATTTTGATTCTCTAAAACAACGGTTCCCACAAACTTTTGCTTCACGGACCCCTTGAGACATCTCCACTGCTTCAAGGGCACCGAAAAAATATATTAAAACAAAACAAAAGTAACCAAACAAATAAAAATTTAACTTTTATTTTAAAGATTATTATGAACTCCGAGTGACCAGAAAAATTAATTCGGTGTAATCGAGGTTCATATTTACTGGAGTAAAAGTTCTTTACAATTCATTAAAAACTTTTACAGACTTTTTGAAATATTGTGGAATTATTTAATTTGATTTCACAAATTTATATATTTTAAATATTTATATATATATTTTATATATTTTAATATATTATATATTTTAATATGATGTATTTTAAAAATAGAGATGGTAAAATTTTCACTCTGTTAGCAAACTTGAATATATTACACTAAACATAAAGGGTTTTCACAAGGTTTACTAAGTGTTGTATGTTGTATTTTGAAAATGGTAAAATTTTATTTTCAATTTGACGAAGATTTTGGATATTTGGGTTGCGGTTTCACTTGAACGTAGTACTATTATCTATTGATTTGTATATTTTAAAACAAAATTTTACCATTCTCTATTTTCGATATGACTATACAACACATACAACATTAGTACACCCCTTGTAAATAACCTTATTGTTTTCGATACATTTGAGAAAGAATTTCTGTGTTCGGTTAAAATTTTTTTAAAATTTAACGAATTTTTTGTAAAATTTTGGGAATTTCGTATTGAAAATTATATGAAAATTTATTTGAAGAATTATCAAACACAGTTCACCTTAAATGAGGGTTCATCTTAAGTCAGTTTGTATTAACAGATGTTACATTGAAATTATTACATTCAAATTAGTTCGTAACAACCGATTATTCATCTTAACCAAATTTGTTTTATCAATGAGGTTTATATACGAGGTCGGATCAATAAGTGCGTGACTTTTTGAATGAAACACAGTTTTTTTTGCAAAAAACAAATTTATTTTTCAACATAACCTCTATTTAACTCAATACACTTAGTCCAACGTTTCTCCAATTTTTGTATCCCTTTCAAAAAATAGGATTTTTCGAGGTCCACAAAATATGAATTTTTTTGGCCATATGGGGTCGTTTTTTTTTTTAATCCTCCTTAAATCGGTCCAATAAGTTGGCATAATATTCGGCGTTTATTGTTTTTCCCTTTTGAAGGTAATCGATGTGGATTATCCCGCGTGCATCCCAAAAAACTGTTGCCATCACCTTATTGGCCACGAGTTTGTTTATGGTCAATTGAGGGCAAACGCGGCACCCATCTTGCAGACAGCTTTCTTAAACCCCACTGATCATTTAAAATCGAAACCACACTGCCATATAAAATGCCTATGGCATCAACAATCTCACGCACTTTTACTCTTCGATCGGCCATTTTTTCGTGGATTTTTTCGACATTTTCGGGTGTATTGACCTCAATTGGCCGTCCAGAACGTTCAGCGTCATTTGTACTTGTGCGACGACAACGAAAATCAGTAAACCACTTTTTACCATTGAAGTCGATTGTGCAGAGTCCCCATAGTATTTATCAAGCTTTTCCTTGGTTTGATTGACGGTTTTTTTCGCAAAAAAGAATGTTTAATAAGCACTCGAAATTCACTTTTTTCCATTTTTTAAAAAATCCACAAGGTTGTATGTTTTGAACAGCTGTTAAACGCAAAGTAAATGTCGGAACTTGCTCAAAATTTGACAGTAGTCTATTAACAGGTGGTACTTGATGGGACCAGTGTTGCATTTCATATAACTACAAGGGAAGTTCGAAAAGTCACAGACTTGGTTTTATTTTCACAATCATCAAAAACACAAAAGTGTGATGAAAATTATTATAATTTTTGAACAATTAAAAAAATTCCAAAACAGCTTTAATTTTTTTAGTCTTTTTATGAGTTTTTGAATTAAAAAACTCTTTTTGATGAACACCTTTCATAGAAAAATTTAAATTTTTAGAAATAAGTTTTTATCTAATGTTTTGAGCTAGTTTTCTTGCTGGGCTTTTAAATTTAATAAAAAAAATAATTTTGTTTAAAATTCAAAAATAAATATAAATTCCAACTAAAAAGTTCCGATATAATCATATATGATTATATATATATAATTTCATACAATTGTGTCTAATAAGTTTTTTAATTAAATGATTTAAAAACGAATTTAAAATGTTTTAGAGATCAGTACTTTTTATTTGAATCCAATTAAGTACTACATGTAATTCTTTTATAAAAACATATAAATATTAATTTAAAAAAATATCGCTAACTCTAAAAATATATGCTTTTTATGAACCTAAAGTTGGAACGTATAATAAATTTAAAACACAAAAAGAAACATTTACCGAGGAAGAAAATCAAATTTTTGTTATTACAAAAAGACATAAAGATTTTTTAAGAGCGATAATAAACATCAAACTTTACACGTCCTTGTTACACAAAATAATTAAAAAATAATATCTGTACGGTCGATATTATGAATCAATACGAGATATTTTTTATGAAGGATAAATCACCCTATTTATTACTTCATCAATTTCAGATTGTGCAAAACAACCATTTTGTTAACCACACCGTTGGGTGTTTTATTTGTTTAAACGAGCCGTTTCCAACGCTCTCTTCTAAAAATCTGAAGTGGTTTTAATAGAGTTTCGAATAAATGTGTTAACAGTAAAAAATATTACTTAGCCAGAGTAAAACTATTTTTATTTTTATATAAATAAAACATTTTTAGTCTTCAAAGTTTAGTAACAGCATGATGATTGTTAGGAAAAGACCCTGGTCACGTGTTTGATTACAAGAATTTAGCAAAATTGATGATTAATAGGTTTTTTGTTAAAGTTTTGCCTATTCTGGTGGCTCTAGCTTTTCTAAAACTTCGGGTTCTGACTAGACCTTTAGCCAGATCGAATGAATGTATCAACCTTGGTAATATAATTAATTTGCTTTATTTTTGTAAATATTCGGAGGTTGAAAGCTCGTTATAAATAATAAAAATATCAAAAAAAAAAAATCTCGTTGAAAACAAAGAAAACTGTAAAAAGTGGTGCTTTTAATTAATTAATTTTCATGCTTTTAAGCTATTTTAAATAAATTTTTAAGTTAATTTGTGTTGTTTAATGTATTCTCTGCATAAGTTTTGTATAATTAACACAAAATTATGTTAATATATACTTAAGAAACATATAATATATACTCTAAAAACTGTTTCTCTTAAAAACAGTTGGCTTATAAAATTTAATTGATGTCGAGTACGTTGGTTCTTCGTAAGTCTATATGTTCGTTGGTTTAAAACCTAATAATTATAACGTTGTTGCTATAAACAAATATTAATAATCATTACAAAACAAAAAACCGTAGTTTTTCATGTTATTTTGCAGTTAATTTTAAAACTCATTTATATTCTAATTAAAAACGTTGCTAAGAAATATATAAAAAGATAGAACTTTTTTCATTAAATTTTACTATATACATTTCTGTATATGTTTTGCCATATATAATTATATATAAAAGTGATAGAATTATTTTCGATTAATTGTACCATATACACTTACATATGATCATATATGGTAGAATATATATAGATCTATATCTATTTCATATGATCTGATATACAAGATATGCTAATATATAACATACGATGCAATGATATAAAATGATATAAAGCCACATATATAAGCATATATAATAGGCCGGGTCGATTTGTATGGAAGCAAAAAAATCGCTCAACGTTCAAGGAAAATCGTATTCTAGGGATCAAAATAAGAAACTTTGCCGAAGGAACCATACCTCTAAAACGAATTCTGATGTCCCGACTTTTGACCCGTAGGGTCAAATTTTGAAAAAGCCCACTTTAATATTTCAGAAAGTAGGAGGAATCTCTCCAAGATTATGGGAGATACTTCTTTTCCGGGAGACGCGCTAGCAGGTTAATGCATAAATCATCATTCTAGGCGAGGGGTTTAAATTTAAGTTGAAAGAGGTCTTTTTTAGCCGTGTTTTTATAGCAAAATGTACAAATCTCGGTATAGAGATATTTCAGAAAGTAGGAGGAGTCTTTCCAAGATTAGGGTCTCTATCTCTTCTCCGGAAGAAATGGAGTATAAATATATTCGATTGGGTTGGATTCAATTGGGGCACTCTAAATGGGTCAAAGTGGAGTTTTTCAAAATTTCACCCTACGGGTCAAAAGTCGGGACATCAGAATTCGTTTTAGAGGTATGGTTCCTTCGGCAAAGTTTCTTATTTTGATCCCTAGAATACGATTTTCCTTGAACGTTGAGCGATTTTTAAATCGACCCGCCCTAATATATAATGCTATCAAGTTGTATATGAGTGTATAGAAACTTTTTTCATCGGGATAGCAAAACAACTTTAAAAAATGTTAATATAATCAAATAAATATAAATTATGGTGAACAATTATTAAAAGCACATACTTATTGTGAATTTATCTAACCATTGTATTCCAAAAAAATGTTTAATTGTTTAAATATTTTTTTCTAAAACATAAGATGTTCAATCTATTTATCGGTATTCGATTATAACCGAAAATGTATTAATATCATAAAAATATATTTTTCGGTGTAGGTTAAAAACCTTTGGCACCCTTTTTGTAAAACTTGACATCAACCATTTTAATATTAAGTCTTCTTAAAAATATACCTGGCCACCGGCCCCAATCATAAGCATGTTTAACTTGTGTATTATTTAAAAACAACACATTTTAAGAAAAATGTCTACAAATAGCAAAAATTCAAAATACAAAACATTCCCACGGTTTTGAAAGTGGATGTATAAATTCCACTATATCAAATCAAACAACCCCTCAAACACCTGTGTTGCATAAAACGTAAAGAAACACCCTTATTTTCATATCAATTAATTTTTATAAAGGAAAAGAAACAAAGTCCCCTATACACACTTTACGCATGCGCAAAAACAAATAACCCACCACTACTACTCCACTACGTACGTTAACAACAGAACATAAATTATGATTTAAATCTTTTAACCCTCCACTTAAAGGTAAATGGAGATCACGAAGAAATATTAGAATTTTATTTAAAAAAAACCCTTATTATTAAAATGGAAATAAAGTATTGAAAAAAAAAGATTTTTTATAAAACAAAAATTAAAAGGAAAACATTAAATTTGAAAATCTTTTTTTCTGTTAACGTAACGGAAATATTTCCCACGATTTTATAATAAGAAACTAGTAATAGCAAATAAAAACGGGAGCAGGTGTTACTCCTTCCACCAGTAACCAAAACTAGGCACCACATTAAAAATTCTACACACAACACTGAACGACAAACGGACATACAACTGAACAAAGAATCAATGTATATTAATTTGAATCCTGCTTAATCATCATATGACATGCTCTTCTCTGCCAGTATTACTGTTGATAGTGTAAAGTTATTTCTGTTCAAGATCCTGGGAAAATATTTTCTCACGAACAATTTTGAAGCTACAAACAAAACAACAATGCTACACAAATTACAATTACAGGATAATAAGGAAAAAGAAATAAAATGTTAAGGAATTATGGCAGGACTAAGAAGCAAGCAACCTAAGAAACCTCCACTCATACACACTCTTAACATGCGTAACTCACGAGTTCGAAACGAGCCATTTAAAAAGTGAAACATAATATTAACACTCAAATGTGAAAGGGGACAAATACAACGCAGAAATATTTCTTTTGAATGAGAACTAGTTTTACTTAATATTGGTTTTACCACCAATAATTTTTGTTTCGTTTTATTACTCTAAACTAGAACCGGTTCTTATGGTTCTTTAACAGATTTACCTTTCATTTAAGTGTCTTGGAAAGTGTTCTGAAATCATATTATATTAAAGCAGTTCCAAAATAGATTGTGCTAAAAACTCAGCATATCAAAATTTCCCGAGTTGACTTATTAAAGTGCCACGATATAGTTAGACAATTGTCTTCTAAAACAAGCCTCTCCCAATTCTCGATAATAAAATATTCCGCACATGAGTCATTCCATGGCAAACCGGACTATTTTTTACATCACGATTTTTGTTTGCTTTGAAATTTGGCTGACGTATTCTTTTTTTCAAAAATATTTAACACTTTTATTTGAGAACATTTTTTTTCAAATAATTTTAATATAAGATTTTTGATTTATTTTGAGGTTTTTTTTTGTTTAATTCTGATAGAATTAAGAGATTTTTTTCTCGTATTATCAATTATTCTCTATTTTAGCTTTAGTAGCAATTTTTTCGTTTATCAATTTCAACATTTTTTTTTCTAATTTTTAGATTATTTTTAAATTTTATTTATATTTATATTTTTCCAATTTCAGGGATTTTTATTTTATTGGGTTGATTTTATAGAATTTTTATAATATTATATTATTTTTCAAAATCTAAGCGATTTTTGTTGCTATTTAGCGATTACTTGGGAGATTTATTTAGTGTTAGAAAATTTTAATATTTTCGATTTTTTTTTGACTTCAAAAAAAGCCTTTTTGATTTCTTTTGCAATTTTTTTTACATTGCCGACTTTTTTGTTTTTTTATTTAAAACGAATTTTTCTCGTATTGACGATTTTTCCCATTTCATCTCTTTCACAATTTTTTTCTCATTTTTATCAATTTTATAAAATTGAGGATTTTTACATATAATCTTGTAGTCATAATTTAATTTAAGTTCCATAATCTTTTTTGTCCCCCGGCCACTAAGGGTTAAAGATTTTTTAAATAAAAGTAAAGTAAATTATAGTTTAATAATATTTAAGAATATATTTTCGAAAATTATGAAAGGTGCTGTTATGTAAGAGATTTTTTTTTATTAATTTTAAAGCTTTATTTTAAAGCTTTTTTTAGCCATAATTAAAATTAAGTTTCATATGTCTTTTTAGTCCCCAGGCTACTTAGGGTTAAATATTCTTTAAATATAAGTAAACATAATTATAGTATAATCAAATATAAGGCATAATTTTCTAAAAATTATGCAAACTTTGATAAAAACATCCAAATTTAGTTAAATTTTCATAAAAAGTCCTAGAAACGATACGCTCCAAACACAAATTTATCATTTTTAAAAATACTTTTCTTTCAAATATTTTATTTTTGCTTTGAATTAGTTCCAATTTTGTTTTTTACTACTCATCAAGTAAATAAAACAATACGGGTAAAGCGTTGATCTTTTTCCTTCAAAAATTATGATTTGGGTAAATCTTCTACCACTTCTACATTTGTCCTCTGAAGATTTTCGGTAACGCGAAATGAAACATGTAATCACCTGTCAGTAGATAAAGTCCGTTTTTGTTTAACAAAAAAACAAATGATCTTAAACTTGAATAATTTTGCTCACATCATAAATTTTTTTTTTTCTTAAATAACAATTATTATATTTAAAAAGACGTTTTTGCGTTTTTTTTTTCAAATTGTGGGTCATGTTCGAATCCATGCTAAAGTGGGTTAATGGTATCCGATAAAGTCAGAATTCCACATCTGAATAAATGAAATAAAAAAATACAGTTTTTAGGAATTTAGAATTTTGGGAATTTTTAATAACAATAAGTTTTAATTTCTTTTTTGCTTTAAGTTATGCCTAATCCAAAAATAATAACCATTTTTGTATAAACCCAGGTGAAAATGATCATATATTATCATGTATGTAGGTTCATAAAAGCTCGGATCTAAAAATTGAGGGTATATAGCCGTATATGGCTCATACATGATCGTATATTTTAGGTCATATATGTTCATATTTAGAATATATATACTCCCGGAAACGCAAAAATTGTTTCAGAGTTAAAGGTTTGAGAGCTACTTAAAATTATGTGTGTAAGATATCAGATATAATCATGAATAGTTTTAGATATGACTTCATGGTCTTTTAAAATGTTTTTGTCGGCGCAGCGCGTCTATTTTGAAATGTAACGACCATAAGGCTTTTTAATATCAGCTTTAAATTTTGGGGCTTACAAATTTGACTTAAAATAACTTTAAAAAACATATATGACTTAATATATAATCATGTTCACGTAGTAATATTAATCCCCCTGATTATGAAAGGCGTTGGGGTCTTTAGTAAAAACGTCTTCATTGATAGCAAACTTATCAAAATTAACAAAAACTATATTTTCTTGGCAAATCTCTTACATTTTTGATGAAATATAAGTCTTTAACTGTTAAATATTTCAATAATAGATGTTGTAACGACTTGTCTATCAATTGCATTAAAAAACATGTACGCCTTACATAATCAGGGGGAACATCATATATGGAACAATATTTAGCATATACTGCAATACATGATATCATACATTCCCATATGTGAACTTGTTGTTTGATTGTATGAACCCATATATATTTCCAAACATGACACACAACAACATACATGCTGACACATGAAACAATATATGCTCATACATGGAACCATTCACGCTCATATATTACCATATATTATCATTTTCACCCGGGAACATAAAACTGAATTTTTAACATTATAAAAACTAATAACAAAACGTAAAAAAAAATCAGAAAAAATGAAAAAAAAACAAATTTTTTGATTTTGGCTCTAAGCCTATTAGGCTACATTAAATAGGTATCGCTAAAAAGCAACATCTGTCTATTGTCAATCGCAACAAGTTTTGTTTAAAACGTCCTGCATTTTTTTCTAAAATTGTTAAAGGGTTAAGCGATTTTTTTCCATTTTATTTTATATCGGTCAAAATTTAAAAGGGGGTCATTTAAATTGCTTTATGTTTTGTACACGTATTCTCTAGGATTTCTATTAATTACTGCCGTTTTCAGTGTAAACTCATGTTTTAATAGCCATTTTTCAGTTTAAAAAAAAATCAAAAATTTGCTAAAAGTTGTGAGTTTTGAAAAACCATATTTCATAAAGTAGGTGGGCTATTTAAAAGATTTAATAAGCATATGAAAGCTGCAATTGCCTACTTTACGATAGGTAGTTTTTTATGCACTCATAATGCAAATGCAAATTTTAAGTTCATTTTGTACTTTTTTCCCCATTCGATTTTTGAAACGTTGTCATTTTTGAAAAATTTATTTACATTTGACTTTTTACATTTAATTTTTCATAAAAAAACTAAATTTCTTCAAATATCTTCAGTCGTCTAGTATCCATATCTCGTCAAAGTTCCTACTCTGGTTCCTAATATTTCAACTAGAGGGCGGTTTAAGGCAAAAAAAAAAAAGCAAACATTTCTTAATGAAGTACCACTGTTCTATTTAAAAAGTCCGACGGATCTACTACGTGACCTTAATGAGTTAATAGTCAAATTTAATACAGATTCTAAAGTCTTCTAATACTCGAATCTGAATCGAAATGGGCAGTTTTTAGTGGTCAAATATTTAACAGAATCTTGTTTTTTTAGTCTTTTAATGATCATGTCTAAGGCAGAATCGTAGTCCTTTTTACTATAAATTCTGGAATATCGGGGGTCGTCTAATAATCCATTGTAAGACCAATCGTAAATCTTTCAATAGTAAACTTTAAAACAGAATCGTAGGTGGTATCTCAAATTTGTCCAAGACAATAATCAGTATTTTTTTAATCAATTTAATTATATAATTGTGGGTATTTTTATGATAACAATTGGAGTATAATTATGGTTGTTTTTATTAATATTCCGAGATGAAAGCAAATGTCATTTTATGATAAATTCTTAAGAAAATCGTTTGGTCTTTTGTATATAAAATTAAAAAAAAAAAATCGTGTCTTTTTAAAATAAATTTATCTATAGACAAAAAAGTGAATGTAATCCTTAGGGTTAAACAGGACATACTTTAATGTCCTTTAAGACATTAACACAACTCAACAAGGAACACAACAATAATTTTCTATAAGCAAACCTGAAAACAAGAAATAAATTGTTGGAGTTAAAGATTTCCACAGACTAATAGCATGTGCATTTTATTTTATTGTTGTTGCATGTGTCAGTTCAAAACCGTGGGAACATAAATGGCAAAAAGTTGCAGTTCAACTCCTGGCAAAGATGCTGTAAAGATAACAAGACAAGTCGTAAAGGACTAAAATTTATAAAAATTGGGTGATTTTTTGTTATTGTTGGCTGTCGTTTTCGTTATTTAAAATAGGGTTGTAACGTGATATTTTTTTGTGTAAATTTCTTTACATTAAACACGTTTTTTTTAACATTTTCATATTTCAATGGAATTATTGCTGCGCATGCGTAAAGTGAGCACCAAATTCATGTATGCATGTAGATTATTATTTCAGGATTTTATATTTTACAAAGGATTTTTGTGCATTTTTCGTAATTTTTTTAAATATTTTCAATACAGGTGCATTTTGTTTCTTGTCGGGTATGTAAAGGAATCGTGGGAAAGTTAAATTTGTTGTGCAAACTTGGTTTGTAGTAAAATTTACAGGTTTTTGTATTATTTATTGGGGGTTGTTTAAAAAGGTTTGAGTTTCTTTGAGATTATACAGCGATTTCATATTAAAGACACTTGTGTCAATTGTATTTAAGGTTTGAAATTTTGTTCGGTTTTTTTTTTTGGTATGTGTTTAGTACAAGATTTAAGCATGCTCTGAACTTGTGCTAATGGAAACCAAGAACGTGGATGACAACATTCCAAATGATATGGAATAGAGTGTGCTTTGGAAGAAAACCATATAAAATTAACATACAAAATTTAATATTTTTCAAATTCCCCCCTACATATTAAGACTTTTTTTAAATAGCAAAGCCATAGTCAATTAATTCTGTTATTGATTCAGTCAAAAAATTATTAATATTAAAGCTTTTACACGTAATAGTCATCATTTGACTGTGACTTTTTATTCAACAAAGTTTTAATAGTATGAATTTTAAAAATACATACAATCCTCTTTTATACATACAATCCTAAAATCGTTATGAATAGTCAAATATAAGTCATAATCAAACTATTGCATTTATTGTAAATAAATTTTAGAAAAAAGAGCAAAAAATAAAGCAAAACTGCACTTTTTAAAAGAATGCTTCAAAAATTGTTCGAAAAAAGTTTTAATGAGGAAAAAAGCTCTTTAAACGAATAAAATATAAAAAAACTATTTTAAAGCTGAAAATCTTATGAAAAGCTTTTTTTAAACTCAAATTAGCAAATACTTGTACAATAAAGTAAATTTGTCTTCTCTGCTCTTAAAAGAAGATTTCTGATATTCTGAAATAGGAGCATACTTTTAAAGTTTAGTCTTATGCTTAATCTTGGGTCTCTAAATTATAGTCAATTATAAAGATTTATATACTTATATAAAAAAATGAGTAAAATTTATTGCATAAACTAAGGAAAATTAGGTAAAAATTACGTTGCAGAAAAAAACTGATAAAATTAGCATATTTTTTTGCTAAATATTAGTAGAAAAGAATAGGAAAAACAATTCTGTTGAATCTACAAATATTTAGCTTTATTTGAGCTTAATTTTATTTAATTAAAAGTAACAAATGAATCTGCTAAAATCAGCAAAAATTTGCTAAATATTAGTAACTAGACAAAAAAAAGTATTAAAAATGTGAAATTCAGAAAGTTTTTTTTAGTTTTTTTTATTGCTAATAAAAATCTGCCCTTCTGAAATCAGCAATTCATAGTTTTTAAGCAAAATGTTCTCTTAATCTGATCAAAATATATTGTTATTTGCATTCTACTAAATTTAATGTAAATATGGCAACATTCTGCTTGATATTATAGTTTTTGTTTGCTATTTTTAGTCTACAAATATTTAGTAACAGTTTTTGAGCAAGTTGCAATTTTCAAATAACTAAAATTCAACTCGAATATAACGAAAATTTATAGTGGGGCAAAATAACAATAATATTTGCAATAATATTGCAAAGTGTATGGGTACATTTAATATTTCGCAAAAAAACATTTGCTTATTTGAGCAGTTTTTTCTGCAACGTCATTTTTAAATAATTTTTAGTATCTTTTTCCACTTTTTTACAAATTTATTTCTATGAGTGTAGTTAAACTTAAATCTGATAAATAATCTTTGAAATTTGTATAGCCAAAGCTTAAAACTAAGCGGGGGCTTTTAAAGTAAATTACTGGAAAAGGGCGGTATCGTGTCTACTATATATCTTTAGGAAACAAATTATAATATACACACTAGGGTGGTCCTTATTTTTCAACTTGCGATTTTTGGGGCTGCCCCCCTCTTAAAATATTTGTTTGGGTACAAAAATTCACCATGCAAAAAATTAGAGTTCTAGCATAACGGGAAGATGTCCCGCATCGCCCTTGGAAAAATGGTCATAATTTAAAAAAAAATTCAAATTTTTTTTCTTCAAAATTAAAAAAATATAAAATATTTTTTGTGTTGGGTTTAATCATAACTACTCAGATAAAAAATATTACTTTCCCAGAAAATCGCTAACTTACCCTAACTTTGTGTCAAAAAAATGAATAAATATTTTGGGGGTACCTCAAAGTGACTTTTTTGCATTTTTGAAAATTTTATTCAACAAAAATCAAAAACCTGGTGTTTGCTGTCAAGTATTTTATTAAACACATCTCAAGTATTAAATAAGCCAAGTATTACGGATATCCGTTGGCAAAAATTTTTGTTAGAGCATTTTGATTCTAGCGGATTTCAACGTTTTTTCAAATTTGTATAGACTTTTTTTTTTAATAAGATTTTTGTAATATTTCATCAATGTTATTGTGTATGCTATTTTATATAATTGTAATAACTTTATTATAAAGTATAATTTTTGTGTTCGTAGTTAACCTGTGTTTTCATGGGGTCACAATTAACCTCGTATTTTAAAGAGTCAAAACTCACAAAGATGACAAAATAAATTTTTGTTTATGTTTCTAATTGTAATTTATTTACATTTTAAAATTAATTAAAATTAATTATTAAGTATAAATTCAGATACTTGTATTCATATTGAAATTGATTTTTTTGTACATATTCAGGAGTATTTTCGAAAAACGTATTTTTAATTTAATAGTGTAAATTTTTTTCCCTCAAAATTATTATTATGGAAAAGTTTTAAGTTCTAATTTTTACTTAATTGACCTACTCGAAGACTAGAAACGGTTAACGAAATTTTTTTTAATAAATATAAATTGAATTATTCCTTTCTTTATTTTATTTATAAATTTTGCCACAAAGCTGCATTTTTCTTACGTGGGTCATATTTGACCCCAGGTTAACATGGGTTAACTATCAACAAAAAATATAGTATTTTAAAATAAAGTTATTACAATCATATAAAAAGGCATATACAAAAATATTGATGAAATATTATTAAAACCTTGTTTTAAAGTAAAAATGTATAAAAATAAAAAAACCTTGAAATCCCTGAGAATCAAATTGCCCTAAAAAAAAAATTTGCCAACGGATATCCGTAATACCTGGCTTGTTTAATACTTGAAATGTGCTTAATGAAATACTTGACAGCAAATACTAGGTTTTTGATTTTTGTTGAACAAAATTTTCAAAAATGCAAAAAAGTCACTTTAAGGTACCCCCTAAATATTTATTAATTTTTTTGACACAAAGTTATTGTAAGTTAGCGATTTTCTGGGAAAGTAATATTTTTTATCTGAGTAGTTGTTATTGAACCCAACACAAAAATTATTTTATATTTTTTAAATTTTGAATAAAAAAAATTTGTAATTTTTTTTTAAATTATGCCCATTTTTCCAAGGGGCCCGATTTTCAAGGGCGATGCGGGACATCTTCCCGTTATGCTAGAACTCTAATTTTTTGCATGGTGAATTTTTGTACCCAAACAAATATTTTAAGAGGGGGTACAGTCAAAATCTCGTTTTTATTTTTCGCCCATACAACGAAAGACCACCCTAATACACACACAGAGAATTAAAGTGACAACCGAATTAAAAAGTGTATTTTAATGGGAACAACTTATAAATTCAGTTAGTACAACGACATTTACCTTAGATATCTGAATATTTTGGGTGTTCCAACTAAAATTCAATTGAATAATCCGAACTTTCTTGTGAAAACTAACGGCAAGTTGTGTCAAAAGACTCGAAATTCGTAATAACCGTATTTGAGTCGTAGTAACAGTATTTCAGTTGGCAAATAACTAAATTTTTCTCTGTGTACACAGAAAATATTTTATTTTACGAAAGATATTGAAAATTTTTACTAAACTAATGAAACTTTTCTTCACAAAGTTTACGAAAAATTTCTTAAAATTAAGAACAATTTGTTAAAATGAAGTGAACGAAAAATTTCTTAAAATAGTTTTAATGAAACTTCTTCATTTAGTGAAGTAGACTTTTAATAAATTAAATTACATTTTTTATTGTTGGTCCCTCGTGCGAAATACGATGGTCCCTCGTACGAAATACGTTTTTACTATAGAATAAAACGTCATCAAATTATCCGATGTATTGCGACCCGTTTAAAAGCTGTTAAGCTTTAAATTTCGATTTTCTAGCCTGTTCTTCGAATTATCTGCATGATAAAATGAATTTTTGCATTAAAGCAATGCAATTGTGTATTGAAAATATTCATTGCACGTTTTCATAAAATTGTATGAAAAATATAATTTTATTTAATGAAAGTTTCATTCATCAATAAAACCAGTTTTCATTTAAAAACTGTTTCATAAAAAGTATGATGCTTTTTAAATTTTAAGAAATTTTTCGTTCACTTCGTTCAGATAAGTTTAATTGGCTTACTGAAAATTTTCATGTTATTTCGTCCACTAAAATTCTCTCTGTGTACATATAAAGCAAGGGAAGGAGTAGGAATATTTAAATAAAAAATTAAATAATTATTTTTCCTAAACATTTATCGAAGCCAAAACTAATAACACAGTTAAACACTAAAAATACATCGGACAAGCGTCTTATCAATTTTAATAGATTTTTGAACGTATATCACGAATGTGAGCAACAAATTTTAATATTAGCTCTGGCTTTTGAAATATTTGCGAATTTAACTTTTACCAAAAAGCAAGACATTTCTTTAAAATTTATTCTTAATTCATATACCTAAATAAACTTCGAATAACTTTTAATATGGTTTTCCATATTAAAAGTTATTCCATGCTTGACTTTGAACATTTAAAACCATATTAATTAGTTGCGATTGGACGAAGGATGTAGGATATCCGTGCAATTTAAGTGAAAACTTCACATACTTTTATATTTTGTAATCGAATTTGCAAAATTTTAGCTCATGATGTTAATTTCTATTCCACTTAATTCATTTCATCAAAAAAAAAAAAAACAGAAATTGTTTATCAAAAATGTCAGAAAATTCAATCTGAAATACAAATTTTTTAAAATATATTTTGTATATAATTACTATGGAGAACATTTAAAAAGTACATTTTTAACATATGCATAATTTCAAATCATTATTTCACTTATCTAGATCTTGATTGGCTAGATCTTGATTGGTATTGATTTAAAAACATGTGTTAGACATACTAGAATGTCTGAATTTGAATTATATTAGTTAGGAATAGTCACAGACTTCATATTTTTGAGACATAAAATTATATTAAAATTTTTTCATTTAAGCAATTAAACTAAAAGAGAAGCTACGAGGTTTTTCTTAAAAATTAAGTAACCCGTGATGTTTAGTAAAAGCTACATATTAAAATTTTTGATCATCTTTTTGTTATAGATCTTTTATTAGCGAAATCGTGAAAAATTAAAAATTTCAACTTTAAATACATGTATAGTTAAAAATATCGCAACTTTCGAAACTTGCAAATATATTAAATTAAAAAGCATAGTTAATACTACATATTTGAATGTTTTAAAAAGTAGCGGCTTTGTTTTCAATTTTGTAAATTTTTACAAAAAGTTTATCAAAAAAAAATTTCCTCAGGGAAATTCTGCTGTAAAAATTTGTAGTTGTTGGAGTTATAATACAGTATCTTTATTTATTTAAGTGTAAAATCAGTCATTTGTAGAAGAGATTTCAGTATTGACTACAATTGTAGTTCATTTAAAAAAGCAAACCACATCAAATTGCTGTATTATGATTTTACATACATTTGATATTATGATTTTACATACATTTGTCAGTCATTTGTAGAACAAATTTAATTTTTTACTTGTTTCATTTAAAAAAACAAACCACATCAAATGACTGTTTTATGATTTTACATTAATTTTTGACAGTAATTTTTTTTTATTTAAAAAATAAAACAAATAAAACAAATAAATGTTTTTTTTCATTTTTACTGCATATGTGGTTAATTTTTCCCACAATTATGAATCACTTTTTGAACAATAAAAAACAAATGACAATGTTAGTTGAATTTACTGAAATGTAAGTCGTCTTTTCTTTAAGTGAAATTTTATATGTTTTTAACTACATATGCACTGGTCTTTACCTACATAGTATTCTAAGTGTACAAAATGTTTTTTGCAAATACTTCTTGAACTATAGCTAACTTTAAAATTCTAAGGCCATATTCGTGATATGCGTTCCAAAGTCATGAATTTCGGTGGGAAAAAATTATCAAAAACTAATATTTTTGTAGGAAACAAATACTCTTTAAATAAAATTTTCAAATAGAAAAAGTTTACGTTATCAGATATCGGGCTCCCTTTGGCTGAGGCCCTGGTTCTGACAGAAATGTTTACATTTCTTTCCAAAACACCGAAAAAAAAAATTTTAATAACCGTAATTTTTACCAATTTAGTGCGTTCGGATGAAAATATGTTTAAATTCAAAGAAATTTTCAGGAAATTTGAAAAATTTTAAGAATTTTGTATTTAAAATGGAAAATTATAAAGGGTCCGCCATCTAACGTTTTTTTTCAACTAGTGCTTAGTTCACGAATGGTAACACTTAGCTCATGTCTGATTTGACAGATAATTAGTTTTATCCTTCCGCTGAACGAATATGGTCCGTATGTTCGTTATCTTGTGAAAAAAGTGAAAGAAACTTGCATCCTCATCGATAAACCAAAGCGTGAAAAGCCAAAAACAGTGCGTACACCCGAGAATATTGCTGCTGTGGCAGAAAGTGTGCGTGAAGCGCCATCAACATCAATTCACCGTCGTTCTCAACAATTGCACATTTCGGAGACATCATTGAGACGAATTTTTCATAAAGTCCTTGGTATGACGCCATACAAAGTCCAATTGGTTCAGGAGTTCAAAAAAAAAAAAGTTATTTGGCGGACCGTTTATAAAAGTTTGTTTGTGGGACTGTCAAAAATTAAATATTAAGGAAGGCTGCATCTTTAGCAAGTTAACAGATGTTACTTTGAGGTTGTTACCAAAACTTTAGTTCTTCTTAAACGAGTTTACTGCACGAGACTTCTAAAAAGAATTAAGAAAAATACAAAAGTGTTAGGAAAATTGTTATATTCTTTAAACAATTAAAGAAGTTTAAAAAAAATTTTATACTTTGAGCCATAGTGTTTTTTAGAAGTTTTTTAATTAAAAAAAATAAACTCTTTTTAAGGAACTACTTGCATACAAATACAATTTAAGACTATCTTATTTTATGACGATTAAATAAGCGAAAAACCACGAATTTAAAAAAGGAATATTAATTAATTTTATTAACAAAAATTAAATGTCTGCCCGTCTCAGAAAATTTTCTTCGAATGAAGTTTTACAAAAACATAAAATTCAAATTTAACAGAAAAATATAAAATACAAAGTTTTTACAAAAAGCAAGTACTTTGTATATCCCAACAAACATTAATTACTACACCCCCTCTCAATTATACAATTTTAACAAATTTCTAATTGAATCAAAACTACGTTTATCTATTGCTTTTGTAAACACATCAGCCACTTGATCCTTAAAAATGGTGTTGATGTCAATGTGTTTTGACCTCTTAGTTTCAGCACTCTTTGCCATGGCAATGCACCCAGCATTATCTTCGTATAACAAAAACGGTTCATCTGTTGTCATTTCATTCATATCCTCTAAAATGCCTTTTAACCATAAGCCCTCAGAAGTTGCTAAACTTAAGGCAACATAATCAGCCTCACTTGATGAAGTAGCTACCGTGGTTTGTTTTTTACTTGACCAATACACTGGACAACCATAGACATAATAAATATAGCCACTTGTTGATTTACGATCATCAGTATTTGAAGCCCAATCAGCATCCACAAAGCCAACAAGAACATCTTTATCTTTACAGGTATTATCAAACTTTAGCTTTAGTGATTTAGTTCCTTTAAGATATCTTAATATTCGCTTAAGAGCAGACCAATGAATTTCAGCAAAATTCTCCTGATAACGACCCATGTAACCAACAGCATAGCAAATGTCTGGCCGTACACATAACATAAGGTACATCAGGCTTCCCAAGAGTTCTCTATAAGGATGTTTAGAAGACTCTTCTTCAGTACGTGGTAATTGGAGACCCTTTTCCATTGGAGTATCAATAGTATTGCAATCAGTCATGCCGAATTTCTCTAGTATCTTTACAATGCTAGCTTCCTGACTCAGATACATATATCCCATTTGTTTGTTGTACTCAATTTTCATACCAAGGTAGTATTGGAGTTCACCACAGTCAGACATATCGAAACCTGATGATAGTTTTTTCTTAACACGATCAATATCATTTAAATCATTACCAGCAATCAGAACATCATCCACATAGAGCAGGAGCAGCATTACGTTTCCATTGTTATTTTTGGTATAGAGACAGTAGTCATGTTGCGATCTTTTAAAACCAAGACCTTCAAGTACCATATTAACTTTTTGGTTCCAACACCTCGGACTTTGCTTTAAGCCGTACAATGATTTTACCAACTTTAAAGACATACCTGGATTCGTATTGATACCTTCAGGAACTTCCATGTAGATATCTTCTTTAAGCTCACCATGTAAAAATGCAGTTTTAACATCTAACTGGTAGAAAGTATAGCCTCTTCTTACACCAACAGCCAACACGGTGCGCAAAGTACTAAGCCTAGCAACAGGCGAATAAGTTTCTTCATAGTCCACGCCAAATTTTTGTAGGAATCCTTTGGCAACCAACCTGGCTTTGAAACGAACAGGATTTCCATTAGCATCGGTCTTGATCACAAAAACCCATCTGGACTTGAGTAGTTTCTTGTTGTCTGGTTTCTTTACTATATTCCAGACTTTATTTTTCTCCATAGAATCTAATTCGCTTTTCACAGCTTCAAGCCACTTATCACGATTTTCAAATTTGGTGCACAATTATTAAAATTACCTATTGTAAGTAACAGGCCATTTTAGAGGGGAACGGATTAACCTAACTAATGAAGTCCAAAAATGTTTAATTATTTAATTAATTTTTTTTTTAAATAATTTGAAATATTAATAAAATTGTAAAAAATATTTGTGAAATTTTTTACAATAAGTCTTAAACATTAATTTTTTCGGAACTCTTCGAGGACCCTCTGGAATACCCCTACGGACCCCTAGGAGTCCGCCGATCGCCATTTTGAAACCGTTGGTATAGAAGAATAATTTGTACTTAACATACATTTTTTTTTAAATTGGAAAACCAGGTTTTTGAAATATAGCGGTTTGAACCACGGATTTTGAAAAAAATGCATTTTTTAGTCATTAAGTTAATAATTTTTCTGTACCAGTATAATCACGACTTAAGTAGCTTTCTAATGAGGTATCAATGATTATCGTATCTTAAACTTGAAAAACTTTAATTTTTCTTTTTTCAAATTATTTCAAATTGTAAAACGCGATATTTCCACAACCGTAAGAGCTACCAATCTAAAATTTAAACTATGTCATATTTATAAGACACTTATATTGATTTTAATTGAGGTTCGAGGTCTAAAAAATCGATTTTTGTTTTATATGGAATGAGTGAAAACACCATTTCCTTCATAATTCTTTTTATGAATTTTTAAATCATGTCAATCATTTTATTTAAATCCTACCATTTGGTTATAGGGGGTGTTTCAAAAGTGTTTATAGTTTTAAAGACAGGTGGTTTCTCTTTTTTGCTCAAAATCGTGGGAAAGTAAAAAATATTTTCTATGCGAACAGTATTTGAAAGATTTTTAAATAAATATTTTGAGGGTTGAATATCTAAGAATATTCGAGATTTTATGAGTAAGCAACGCAGATAAATAACACTTGTGTCAATTGATTGTAAGGAGTAAAGGAATGATTACAAAATTGTGAAAAATCTTTGCATAAGTGTTGGAATGTGCTTAGAATGCATTTTAGCAGGAGTTAAGGCATGATTTTAGGCATGAGTTTGGGCATAAACTAAAAACTCGAGCCATATAAGGAAGTATAAAATGAAGGTTTAGAGCGTGCTTGAATTACACTGTGCAACAACTGAAGACTTTTGGAAAAATGCATGGACTCTACAGTATAGGTTCAATAACAAAAAAAGTAAACAAAAATGCAATAAAAGTGTAGTTTAGTCAAAAACGACTATTTATAAGGTACAAAGTGGTTTTTGTAAGCTATTTCAGATTGTATTGATATGTTCACAAAAGTTGTTCAGATTTACAATGGCTACAATTTTGTCATATATTGTTAGTGAAAAATTATGAGTCCCTGTAAGTTATGCTGAAAAAAGCAAAAAAATATAATTTTCTCCTATATATTTTCAAAAAAGTGCAGAAAAAAATTATTTTTTGCACATAAAATGTTTATAAAATTTGTTCAGTAGAATCTTCACTACATTATTGCCAAATATAGTTAAGCAATATCATCAAGTCTGAATTAGCTGTAGGCCAAAAACTGGGGACACCTTTTTTGAGTGGTGCACTGATTTTCAAAATCTTTTGAGGTCCGTAAAAAAAATTGGTGGTCAAACTGGCCAAACCGAGTACAGGGTTTTACTAACCTTTGGTAGCACAATCGAACCTATACTGTCGAGTCCGTGCATTTTTTTCACTGTTGCACTGTGTTATCAAACATCAATCAATGAAAATTCAAGACAAACTTCAGTAGTTGAGTATTTGTTAATGAAATTTTCTGACTGTAAGACTTTTTTTTTCGATATAACCCAGATATGGCACGCAATACCGCTAAAATACCGTTACCGATTCAAAACAAATTTTTACAAATTTTTTTTCTTCAAAATTTAAAAAATATAAAATAATTTTTGTGTTGGGTTTAATCATAACTACTCAGATAAAAAATATTACTTTCCCAGAAAATCGCTAACTTACTCTAACAAATTAATAAATATTTTGGGGGTACCTCAAAGTGACTTTTTTGCATTTTTGAAAATTTTATTCAACAAAAATCAAAAACCTAGTGTTTGCTGTCAAGTATTTTATTAAGCACACTTCAAGTATTAAATAAGCCAGGTATTACGGATATCCGTTGTCAAATTTTTTTTTTAGGGCATTTTGATTCTCGGGGATTTCAAGGTTTTTTTTTATTTTTATACATTTTTACTTTGAAACAAGGTTTTAATAATATTTCATCAATATTGTTGTATATGTCTTTTTATATGATTGTAATAACTTTATTTTAAAATACTATATTTTCTGTTGATAGTTAACCCATGTTAACTGGGGTCAAATATGACCCACGTAAGAAAAATGCAGCTTTGTGGCAAAATTTATAAATAAAATAAAGAAAGGAATAATTCAATTTATATTTATTCTAAAAAAATTTCGTTAGCCGTTTCTAGTCTTCGAGTAGGTCAATTTAGTAAAAATTAGAACTTAAAACTTTTCCATAATAATAATTTTGAGGGAAAAAAATTTACACTATTAAATTAAAAATACGTTTTCCGAAAATACTCCTGAATATGTACAAAAAAATCAATTTTAATATGAATACAAATATCTGAATTTATACTAAATAATTAATTTTAATTAATTTTAAAATGTAAATAAATTAGAATTAGAAACATAAACAAAAACTTATTTTGTCATCTTTGTCATCTTTGTGAGTTTTGACTCTTTAAAATACGAGGTTAATTGTGACCCCATGAAAACACAGGTTAACTACGAACACAAAAATTATACTTTATAATAAAGTTATTACAATTATATAAAATAACATACACAATAACATTGATGAAATATTACAAAAATCTTGTTAAAAAAAAAAGTCTATACAAATTTAAAAAAACGTTGAAATCCGCTAGAATCAAAATGCTCTAACAATAATTTTTGCCAACGGATATCCGTAATACTTGGCTTATTTAATACTTGAGATGTGTTTAATAAAATACTTGACAGCAAACACTAGGTTTTTGATTTTTGTTGAATAAAATTTTCAAAAATGCAAAAAAGTCACTTTGAGGTACCCCCAAAATATTTATTAATTTTTTTGACACAAAGTTAGGGTAAGTTAGCGATTTTCTGGGAAAGTAATATTTTGTATCTGAGTAGTTATGATTAAACCCAACACAAAAATTATTTTATATTTTTTAAATTTTGAAGAAAAAAAATTTGTAATTTTTTTTTATATTATGCCCATTTTTCCAAGGGGCCCGATTTTCAAGGGCGATGCGGGACATCTTCCCGTTATGCTAGAACTCTAATTTTTTGCATGGTGAATTTTTGTACCCAAACAAATATTTTAAGAGGGGGGCAGCCCCAAAAATCGCAAGTTGAAAAATAAGGACCACCCTAATATATACATTAGAGGTGAATTTTGTTTGCAACTTTCGATTTTTATCAATTATTGCTGCGGATAACATTAACCCGTGGCGCCACACATACAAAGTTTTCGATTTTTGAAAATTATCCAAATTTTGTTTATTTTTGCACTAGCAAAACAGACAAAACCACTTTGCATTTGAGCATAATTATGTCAATAGTGGTTGAAGTATATCTTGTAAATTTACCTACAAATATCTCTGAAAACAAAAAAATTAAATAGTAAAATTGTTATGATTTACAATTTTATATACATGAATATTGAACGAATATTAACTTTAACTTTTGATTTAGTGCGCCCCGGTAGGCTTATCAGTGCGGGGGTAGTGGGTTCGATTCCCACCAGAGGCACTGGTCTGTTTTCGCTACAACGCGCCGAAGTTCATAGTAGCTAGTGTTCGGTTAGGGTGATAGCATATCATTTGTAATTATATGATTTTTAATTAATATAAAAAAAAAAAAACTTTTGATTTTCATTAATTAATGCTTTTATTGTTCTAGCGCTCCACTAAAGCAAAAGTCGTAAGTGAAATCAACATAAAATGTTTGTTAACATTTGACAAATTTTATTGATAAAACAAAAATTATTTTATTTAAATTGATGTGAATTTTTGTAAAACCTGATTTTAGTGTGTGAAAGCCATTTGTAAAAGTTGTAAAAATTAATAAAATTATGTTAAATGGGTTTTACAAAAGAATTGTGAATTATTAAACTCAGTGAATTATGTTATGGATAGTTAAATGTGTGTTTATTAATTATGTTTAAATAAATTTATATAATTTCATACTGTTTTATGTAAATTGTATACTTTTATTACTTAATATAAGTATCATCATCTGTAATTGTGAAGAAACCTAACTAAACAACTTTTAACTTTTAGATCAGAGGTAGGCATTTTATACCACTTCACACATATACTTATGCTCTTTCATTTAGTTGTCGATGAGACTCCGACGAGTGTACATGCGGCGGATGCTTTTATATTTTTTTCAGCAATACTTACCCAACAAACATTTCTATATAATAATGAATTACGAAAAATATTTTATGATTGATAATGCATTTGGTAACATGCAATGCATTTTATGTTATCAAATTTAAAACATATTTTATTATTATTTTATTTTACATTATAAATAAATCAGTTTGGAAGTATTAGAAGTTCCGTTTGTATATCAATATCGTTGTTAATTTCTTTTCTACGTTTTCCCATTCCAAAAACTTCAGCATTAATTTTTTTAAGTCATACAAAATGTAGTGTCCGACCGAACAGTTCGGCCAAAAAACTATATTTTGTCGGTTTTTTGATATCTAGAGGAAATGATGACAAATTTTGGTATTGGAAACATGTTTGTTGAGCCAATTTAATTCGATTTTGTGTATGAAATTTAAGAGAAAAGCCGAAGTTTAGCTATAAAGTTAAAAGTTCGGCCGCCGAACTATTTTCGATTTGGCCGAACTTTCTGAGGCCGAACAGTGAATTTATTGCTTAACTACAGACTTTTCTTCAAATTTGACACTCAAAATAGCATCTAATCAGACCAATAAACATTTTTCCATCCGCCTAATTTGTCCATAATGCTTTAAAATACAGAATACAGACCAAATGCATTTTCTGGCCGAACTGTTCGGTCGGACACTAACAAAATGTTTGGACAATTTCAAATATGTATATTTAAGTGAAAAGCGTAACACATTACCTACACACAAAAAAATAGTTGCCAATAACTTGACTAAAATAGCCCTATCTATCTTGTTAAATTTTTCAAAGTTTTTGGCTAAACAATTTATAAACTTATTTAAATTTTGCAAAACAACTTGGATAGGGCTATTTTAGCCAAGTTATTAGCAACTATTTTTTGTGTGTAAGGAACTATAATGGTATTTTGAAACGCTCGATTTGTGTTTGCTGGGTGGTTCGTTCACACACACAACCTCATTCTACGCTTTGCCGACCTATGTTTTAGATCTAATATTACAGCTATCTGAACAGTAAATTGAAATTCATACAAAAAACGCGGCTCTAATATACATACTAATACATAATATTATCCCAAAAGCTTGATTATAAACTAGCCATTAGAATTCGGGCATAATGGGGCTGAAATTATCGATGTGCATTGACATTATCTGAATAACTTAAATAACGTTATTCTTAAAATACCGTTACCGAAATAACTGCAAAACCGTTAGCCCTAAAATACCGTTACCGAAATAAACGAAAATAGCGTAATAGCAAATAATAGAAAATAGCCTTACCGATACTCGTATCGAATCGGTTACCATCCATGATATAAATTTATAAACCATTTTTTTCAATTTCAGATATTTTTGTTCTTAGTTTTCGTTTTAGATGATTGCAATTTTAAATAAGTTTTAAATTGAATTTATTACAATTTTAAAATAAAAAAAATTAGAATACTATTTCTTTAATGGAAACATTTTCCCACACAAAATACCAAGATTTAATTGTAGAATTTTACATTAGTATAATTAAATACATATGTTGCAGATAAAGCTAAACAACTGAAAAAATGAGAAAAAACAGTTACTACTGCTTTTTAACAGTTACTTTTTCGATATTTTAAAAATAAAATTAAAAAATCTGGTAACATTGTGAAATAGAGACGGAGAAGATTAGAAAAATAAACAAAAATCTAAAAATAGAATATTTGTGTTGTTAGTGTTGTCACTTCTGAGTATAATATACAACACGGATGTTAAAGTTGGTACAATTGTACTTTTTTTGGTACATTTTGACCTTGTAAAGTACCGTGGTACTACCGCTACTCATTTAGTACAATTTAAAAAATTTTAATTCTTCCCCTTTTTGAGTTTTTAGTACAGCAAACAAATTGTGAGTGTCCTTTTTCATTGCATTTATTCGTTTTATGTAATTAGCGCTTAAAATATATGCGACCATAACCGCCAGTTTTGACAATTTATCATCATTTTGAGGATTTTGTAGAATAAAATTGGCAATTTTTTTTTTTAATATCGGAAATTTTACGATTTTTCACAAAATTTATCTGCCAGCTCTGTATGCAACTGGTATTGTGGTGTATATAGCTCTTACATATATTGACACTTTTTGCAGCCAACTTCACTTTTATTTTGAATTTATTAAAATTCTGAAGAAGTGAAAATTAAATTATTGTTAAAGAAATGAAAGAAAATGCCAAACAATCTTATATAAATTTCACGAAGTTTTAACAACCAAAGTCAACTTTAACAATATTAATGTGGTTCCATAAATTTAATTCTGAAAATGTATTTCAGGTAAAACAAGTAAATTGAAATTGCAAATTTTGATTCAATAAATAATCAATTTAGAGCTTTAGCTGTTGTTGAGCAACTGAAGTCGTTAAAAAATTAAAACATTTGTAGTTTTTGGTCGGCAGTTGCTAATTTTCAAAATGAACTGAATGTCAATATGTTTCCAGACATTTCTAGAGTCGTTGCTGGAATTTTATTAATTCAATGTGGAAAGAGTGTTTTCTTTTCAAAATATAACAAAAACTAAGGAAAAACAGACTACATTAGCCAACATTATCAAGTCTCATACAGACAAAGGATTGGTTAAGATCGATAAATTCATGCTGCTATGATGTAGAAATTCCAAATAGTTTATTCATACATATAATGTATGTTATTGAAAAGTTTTGTTTTTTTTTTTTGTACAAGTGAATTTTTATGTACTTTTTTTGTTGTTTTAATAAATTTAAAAAAATGGTACCGTGAAGGTCCAAAAAGTACAATTTTTTTGGAAGTTGGTACAAAATTGCAGACCCCATTTAACATCCCTGATATACAATACAATCAAGTGTCGAAAGAGGCATGCAAGTGTCTTGGTTTTCTGAAACGGTGCAAGACTTACTTCACTCCATCCGATCTTCTTACTACTACCAGCTATATCTAGGGTAGCCAGACGTACTTTTTTCAGCAGTACGCGTACTTTTTTTTTAGTCAATGTACTGTTTGCTGCATAACCCCTAAAAAAGTACGCTAAAGTACTTTTTTTTGCCTTTTGTACTTTTATTTGTACTTTTTTTTCCCTGTTTAGTATCTTTAGTAACATTTTTTTTTGTGCAGAAAGATTCACACAGTTAGAAGCGCCTTGTTAAAATGTCTTTACAAACTGAACACATTTGTGGCGACTAACAGAAGTATTTTTTCGTGTTTTTTATATGAGAAGCAAAAAATCGCCAGTCTTGACGACTTTTCTTCTTTATATTAATCAATCGTCAGTCGCCAGCATTGTGATAAAACTCTTAATCAAAACAAATCGAAAATATTTTTGAAATTTGTATGTTTATTTTTTCTATACCACATTCAAATGCGGCAACTGAGACAATATTCAGTTTATTGTTTACCTTTTGGAGACAGAAAAGAAACAAGCTTTTAATTCAAAATTTAGAGAGTGAACTGACCATTGAAACTAATTTTGAATTTACATGCGTAGTTTTTTTTTTTTAATTTTTTAAAAACTGAAAATGCCAAAAATAGAATTGTTAACCACGTTGAAAAGAATGATAAATATTTGTAAAATTTTTGAATTATTTAAAAAAGAAATAAAATATAATTACTTAATAATTAAATAAACGAACCAAACCGAAATGTACAACACACAAGTGATATTTAGTATTAAACATATTAATATAAACTTTTTTCAAATTAACTTTGTTTTTAAACACAATTAAAAACCTGACTAATTTTAAGTTAACATTTACGATCTCATTTTTATGTTCTTTACTGAAGTATATGCTATGTTATGTTATGTTATTTAATGAATTTAAGGACGTTTTCAATAAAAATACAAATGTACTTTTTTTATCAATTGTACTGCTTTTTTTCTTTGATGTACTTTTTTTGCCAATTCAATATCTGGCTACCCTACATATATGGGCAGGGGCTCCAGTGTCTATTCTGAAGCTTCTTGACCGTGTCCAGGGGAGGGCGGTGAAGCTTATCAATGACAGTAGTGTATCCAACTCTATTGATTCATTGGAGCATCGTCGGAATGTGGGTTGTGTGACACTTTTCTATCGATATTACCATGGGAGGTGCTCATCTGAGATAAGTGAACTTATTCCTCGAGCCCGAGTTTTTATTCGTAATACTCGCTTATCTAGTAGAGCGCATCCTGTGTTTCGCACAACGCATTACAGAAAAAATTCGTTTTTTAGTCGAACAATTCGTATGTGGAACAAACTTCCCGCAGAAGTCTTCCCTGTTACTTACAATTTAGAAAAATTTAAATCAAATATCAACAAACACTACTCCCTCTTTCCTCCTTCCCATACACTATTTTCCTGATCAATACAATGCACTGCATGAGTAGGGGGCATCCCTTGGTTAAATTACAAAAAAAAAAAAAAAAAATGGGAAAGAAAACTGCAAATTAGCTGCATTACATCCGATTCCATACTTGGTTGTGATCGCTAAAACGTTCATGACTTGGTATTGTTACGTTTGTAATGTAAGATGAGCGCAGGTTTGATTCTTACAGCTGCAGGTTATTGAAAAATTTATCATATAGAGACAATCTGACAATTATAAGACACAAATAATAATACAATTTAAATGGAAAATCACTGATGAGCCTGTCCATAAAAAGGCGGAAACTAGTCTAGTCTGATTTAAAAATTAATAGTGTTAATTTTTAGAGAAAACCGTTTATTCTTCTTCTTAGCCTCAACATTTCTAAATATAAAAAAATTTTCTTTTCTTTCGATTACAAGAAAAAATTTTAAAATAACTGCTTCAAAAATCGTCAAAGCTGGCATCAGTATAAACAAGAGAATGTTTTGCAAAACATTCAAGCATACCTTTGTTCCACATCGCTGCTTGGTGAAAAGTTGCATAGAGGCTTACAAGTAAAATCAAAATTTTCCGAGTTTTAAACTTTCTGAATTTTTCAAAAAAATTTTGCTTTGAGCCAACTAAAGCGCTGTAGCCAAAACGTTTATCAAATAAAAGGTTTTAATGAGCCTAATGATCTTAATATCAAAATCTAAAAGGCATCAACTAATTTTAAACACTTTAAACTTTATGAAGCAAACAAAATTTGCATAGCCTTAAACAGCATCCTTAAATAAAATTTTTAATTTATTTTTATTTTATTTATATTTATTTTGCGAGTTATAAAGTATTTAATATGATTTTCTGCGAATGAGTAACCCTGGACCACAAAACCGGCAAAAAAAATGCGTGTTTCAAAAATAATCGCGGTTTTCTTTTTAAGTTATAATATATGACAAACATTTTTTCCAGTGCATTTTTATATATTTTAGTGATGTCATATATATTTTTAAATGTGATAAATACAACGAGATCTATAAATTGATATAGCTTTAATTAAATCTAAGCAAAATCTGTAATTTTAATATTTTTAATTGGCTTGAAACTTAAAACCGCCATTATTTTTCGCCGTTAAAGATAAATGATAAACGCGAATGGATGTATCATGCTTAAACAACGACTAACATATACACAAAAGGTTATTCAAGTCATAAAAAAACGTTTTAAATATTTTAACTCAGTGTCAAAAATTTTTGAAATTTGTGGATATATTGATGGATATTAATAAAAGGCTTAATAAATTATAACAAAAAGTGAATGCTTTTATACATGAATGGTAACCGTTTCGATGCGGGTATCGGTAAGGGTAAGGCTATTTTCGTTTATTTCGGTATCGACATTTTATGGGTAACGATATTGTAGTTATTTCGGTAACGGTTTTATAGTGTTAACGGTATTTTACTTATTTCGATATCGGAGAGAGATATATTAACGTAGTAAAAAGCATGTAAAAATTTTAAATAATTAAAAATAAATAAAAACTACTGTTCCAGGGTTGCCATATAATTAATTAAAATATACAATTTTTTACATTTTTTTATAGCACGTTTTGGAAAAATTTATAAATTATATACAATGCCTTTCCGAACTTGTAGAAACTTTAATATGAAGAAAATATCTCCATTTTCTTTTTTGATGTTAAAAACTATATACTTTCTTCCAACAAACAAAAAATATTAAAAATTGCTTTTCCTGTGTTGACATATTACAATTTTGAAAAATTGTCTAAAATCATCAATATTTTTATAAAGCTTTAAAAAATTGTGATTATCATGTTTATCAAATTGTGTGTTACAGTTTGATAGTTATTTGTTTTGTAACTTTAAAAAATCTTAATCCGTTAAGCACATACAAAGCGTCAAAGTTTAAACTACATTTCAAATACCACCGCTAGAGAGCGCACTAAGTGTACAAAAGCCTCAGAAAAAGTTTATTAATGCACCATTACATCTGAAATCTATGAGTGGTATAAAATGGGTTAATTTAAACTTCATTTTAAAGATTTTTGAAACATGGTTGTATGTTTAGGTAGTAAAACTATAAATAATTAAAACAATAATTTAAATACTGTTGAAAACTCATAAATAAATGCAACGTTATAATTGGAAAACGGGTAATATCGAATTCACATTATAAAAATTTTCTATAGATTTCAGTTTGAAATCCAAGTCAAAATCCTAACCGTTTACATTAGATAATTTCACAGCTGATTGGATTTCTTAAAAAATAATCAAAACTAAAATTTTTCTTAAAATACACTTTATTCAATGGCGGAGTACAAAATTACATTATGAAATAAACAATTTAAATATACATTATGAAAATATATATATGAAACTGTTTTTATATGGGTCTGATCAGTGTAATTCAAAATATTAAATGTTTTGTAAACAGCTGATCAATGTATACATAATTTTCTGCAAAAAATCCTTATTTTCTGCAAATGGGGCGAAAGCACCTGTGGTATGTTTTGTATTACTGCACAAATAGTTAGATTCCGTTTAAATTTCTCCGAAATCTAAACTAAATTGAGATTTCATGTTGTTTGGGAAATCTCTTTCAAACCCCAAATTTGTATTAGATTTCGGTCGAAATCTATCGAAATCCCATATTAAGTGGATCTAAAGCCTAATGTAAATGCGATATAAAATAAAGTAAAAATTATAAAAAACAAAAAAATCATAATTCAATATAAAAAAATTATATTCTAATTTTGATTTTAAAATATGATTAATCCCCCGATTCAGATTGAAGGCACAAAGTAGATTTTTCTTTCAGAACATTTTTGTACACAACAACAAAATACAACTCTACTTTTTGCCGTCTTTCTAAATCAGGGCATAAATACTAATTAAACAAAATTAAATATTAAACATTTTAAATTACACACAGAAAAAAATTTAGCCATTTGTCAACTAAAATTCGGTTGCTACGACTGAAATCTGTTGGCACAACTAAATATTGCTTTTCACAACAAAATTCTTTTAACACAACTGAATTTTAGTTAAAACAACCAAAATATCTCGAAATCACATTTGTATGTGGTTGTACTAACCGAAATTTTTGGTTGTAGTCACCAAAACACACTTTTAAATTCTTTTGACACTTTATTTTTCTGTGTGTAATAAATAATTTAATATGTTATATGTTTTTTTTTTCATTGAAAAACATTTTCCCCTGTTATAAGCAATTAAAAATCGCTAAATTCGCATGAAAACCGCTGAATTAGCAAAAAATCGTTAACTAGCCAAAAAAAACCTCCAAGTTGGCAACAATCGAAAAAACGTGTTTTTTCATTTTGCAAGTTTGCATTTTGCAGAAAATAAACCGTTGTTTTTATCTTCATACAAAGTGACAAAAGTTGTGTCTTGTCTTGTTAATATTTTAATAAAAAAGTGAAAAAAACTATATTATATGCATAAGCAGACAATTTAACAACGTTTTAAATAAACAATACGATAACCAAATAGTGCGAAAATAGTATTTAATGTGTTTTTTCAAAACGATTCAATGTTTACCAATAAACTCAAAATTTTAACTTGCTCACCCAATAGGGTGCTCCTCCATATTATATTTAATTAAAGTGCAGTCTTGTTTAAATTGCGTGGCTTCTGCATGATCATTTTTGGAATAATTTTAAAATATAATCGAAATCAGTATATTAAAAATATATAATAGTACGGGTATTCACAATGTCCGTTTGCACAGACGGTTATTAACATTCCCTCAGCCCTGAGCAGTATTGACGATACAAACTGTGCATATTTGCATCGTGTGCAAATCACCATCGTGAGTGCCCTTAGTGTAATAAAATGTGTGTTAATAAGACTATTCAAGGACTAATCGTCGTTATGAAAAGGCAATTGCTTTTGAAAATCGACCGCTTTGGCAATTAGATATGTGGAAAATATACGCCCATATGAAATTAAGGTAATTAATAATTTATTTGTATTTGAATCTTAATAATTATTTGATTTGGAATAATTAAATCTACTTTGTATTGTAAGTTTGGGTAAAGTGCACTTTAGCGGGCACGCGGAAATTAAAAAACAAAATACGTGACCACCTTCTAAATAAAAAAAAAATTAAAAACCGAAACTAAAAACTAGTGGCGACGGGGCCCCTTGGGTCCAAAAACAGAAACGCGTAATTTCATACAAGTGTACAGTTTCGGTTCTAGCGAATTTTATTTTCGTGATTTGCAATTAAATTATAAATATCCTCCAAAAAATTTGCTTCATAAATCTTCTTTTCCCTCATTTTGGATGTCAGAAATTGTTCGATTTGCCCCTTTAATTATGATTTATTTTAAACAAATTTTGATTACTCCTAAGAAGTGGGAACTTATAGACATTTACCGCCCACCCTTCACTAAAAATAACCTTTTGACATATTTTTTCATCTTTTACCTGGATAATTATAAGTACCAAAACCTCTTGGGCAAGCATTCGTGTCTGTGGTCGTCTAAAGGTTTAAACAGTAAACGGATTTAGAATACCTCCCTGTTAAGTGTGACATCGCAAACAAAAATCATGTCATCTACCCACAATAATGTATGTGTAAGTGCTTCATGTAAAACTTACTTTTTTTTTGGAAAAATGTTTAAATCTCAGAATAAACGACCTTTAAAACATCCTTATTTAACCGAGATTGGACTAATAATAAAAGTTTTTCTCCCCATCTCAAGTTAACTTCGCTTTTTAGCCATTAACTTTTTTCCTCGAAATTTAAATTTTTTAAAATTATATTTCAGTTTTAGATCCGACGACCTCAAATACAAAATTTCAATTAAAATTTTCTGTAGTCATATTGTATGTCGTTCCTGAAAACTTAAAATATAATATTGGATGCTCGCAAATGTTGTCACTCGGATAAAACTTTCGAACGAACAATTTAAAAATCATGGTTTTCGAATTACATAAATTTTGACGATTAATCGAGTAAAACGAATAATTAAAAAAAAAGTCTGCTATAAGTTAGATAAAGTCTGCTATAAGTTAGCGGGCAAAAACTTTTTTGAGTAATAAATAAACATTCCACGGTTTTTTGTTTAACAAAAAACAAATGATCTTGAACTTGAATAATCTTGCTCACATCATAATTATATAATACTGTCAAAAAATAAAAAAGTTATAGCTTGTTAAACAAACTTCTTGAGCTATATTTTACTTGGGTTACAGCCTAAACGGATTGACCAATTTTCGGTCGTTTTTTTTTTTAGTTTTGCATAACACTAAAAATTTAAGTCCAGATTTTAAATTATTATTTTTAGAATAATATTTAATATTGTGTTTTTCTATCGCGAAAAGATTATTTTATACAAAGAGGGTTAATCCCTTAATCCAGTTTATGTATTAAACTTTATAGGTAAAAGATATTTAAATATTTTACACGTTTGTTGCGAAATGGCATCGACGTGTTAGTGGATATTTTTGCATATTTTGCTATAAATGCATATTTTTGTTTATTTTGGTAAAAATTCAAATTTTAGTATTTTTTTGTTACAGATTTTGCTATAAATGTATATTTTTGCTATTTTGCATTAAAACGCATATTTTTAATAAAAAATAAAAATAAACTTTACACAATTTATAAATTTTAGAAATAAAATATTTTTCAAATTTATACATAGAGTGCACTCGCGATATTATGAACTAATTAAATCCAAGCCAGTTCAATTTTGCAAGATTGTTCATATTTGCGAATGTCATCTTATTTACCTTAAAAAACGTTTTTCCAATAAAAATAAAAGTTGGATGGATTAAAAAAAACAATTAATTTTTGAAAAAAAAAACAAAATTTAAATTATTTTGCGAAAAATACGTTAAAAATACAAAAATAAGCTGTTCATATTTTAAAGCTTTGTCACCTAGTTGTTCATACTTTAGAGTAGTCAATGGAAGAAAAAAAATGTTCATATTTTGGGGTGTTCATATTTTCGCGAGTGCACTGTACAATGTTTTTTTTTTTTTTTATCACGAAAAGAAAAATAACGGTAAAATTAATTTTCAGACGAATATTTTAAAATTTGAAGTACATATTTTACGATTTCAATGAAATCAACATTAATTTCATTAACATTTTATTTAATAATGTAAGGTTTTATTTGCTTCTATATTATGTTATATATAGCTTAGAGTGAAACATACACTGCAAAATTTGTTCTGAAAAAGAATGATTTTAATTGAGCATTTTCATCGAAAAATTCATCACATAATGATTAAATTGTATTTATCCTTTTTCCAATTTCGCAATATTACACTCGTATAAAAAATCATTTTTGTATATACAGATTTGGCAGATATTCCAATAGCTCATGCAAAATACTGGGAGTAGTAAAGAGAAAATAACTGAAACTATTAACTTACGTTGAACAGTTAAAACTAGGACAAAAAATGGCATGCAAATGCATTTTTTTTCTCGATAGTCTAAAACTGATATGGAGAAAATATTTATCCTAAACAGCCAATTTAAAAGAAAATGGTATCGATTTGTAGTTGAATATTTTGCATATTTTGAATATTTTGACTTTTTAAAGCATATTTAGCTCTTTTAATGGTGATAAATATTTTTCTGAGATATTTCTATTCTCTTTATTTTCTAACTTTTATCATATTAATGATTTTACATAAATGCTTTGTTAAAATACTAATATTTTTCCGAAAGACTACATATATACAAAAATAATACCGGTATAAAATTGAAATTAACCACTAAAAAAATCGAAATGAATAGAAGTTAGTTAAAAATAACTGTTACGTTATTTGATTCCGTTATGGTATTAAATTTAGAGTGGTATTTTGCATTTTGCACATGATTTAGATATAAATCTCATTTATGAAAACTAAACTATTTTTCATATATGTACAAAAATACAATAATATTTTTTTATAATGGTGCACACGATGCAAGTATGCACAGTTTGCATCGTCACTACTACTCAAGGCTGAGGGAATGCAAATAACCGTCTGTGCATATTTGCGTCGTGAGCAAATAACCGTCTGTGAATACCCTATATTTTAACGGCCATGAGTGTAACACTTTTTTTTTGCCATTACTGTTAGAAAAGCTACCGAAAATATACAACCCTGAAAGTTGTGTTTCATGTGTTTACATTCCCTCTATTTTCTTTTTCTTTTCTCTTCTATACTCTTCGTTAACATCTGTTAATAACTAATTTTTGTGAGTTTTGTGTAAAATATGGTAGATTTGTGAAAAAAATTGTATTTTTGAAATAAAAATTCATTATATTATTAAAACAATTAGAAAAAGTGTTCTGTGTGTAATATTTAATACAACAATGAAATAAAAAGTGAAAAATTAAATGTTAAAGATTTGCAAGACAATATATAGAAAACAATATGGCGGATGTGGTCGGTGCAGAAAGATGCTACAAACATGCTGAATGATGAGTCAATAATAGTAAAATTCTTATTTGAAACTAGGAGCTTATTGGGCTAAAGTCCATTTTACGGGCATTAGTTGTTTAAATTTTTTACGACCAATAGAACTTTTATTGCTGAGCTCATCGACAAGTCGTAGTTCGTCGAAAGAGGATCAGAAAGGTTGTTTCGTGTCTAGCACTAATTTTTACCGGCAGTTACCCGGCATTAATGCCCGTAATTTTAAGCAATAGATACCTACCGGTGCTTAGATACCTACCCGATTTTGTTCGTGTACACGGTAGTTATCTAAGCACCAGTAGATATCTAAGCACCAGTAGGTATCTAAGCACCAGTAGGTATATATTGCTTGAAATTACGGCCATAACACTAGATTGCAAAAACACGTGTTTTGCCAAAAAGAACTGTTGTAGCAGAATAAAGAGTTGAAATAAGTGTTTTGCCGAAACACGTGTTTTGCCAAAGCATACAACTTGACAATTGATGGTAAATTTAAAAATACAGAGTGGAGGTTATAGAACAAAATTTTTAACTTCTCAGATTGTGCATTGGTACGTGAGTACCCTAGCCTGTTACAAAATTTTTATCATACCAGCGGAATTTTTCGAAGGTTAGTTCCCCTGACGCTCACAATATCGGTTGAATTAAAAAGTAAAAAAAAAACAAAATAAAAAGTGATTTGTTTAATTATTATACCTGGCTCCGCAGCCGAAAATGTGTTTTATAAAATCGGGTGCCCGAAAAAGTGAACTCATCCAAAATATGATGTCGAATTTTTGAATAGGCAAAAATGTTTTTTATATTAGTAAAAGTCCTTTGAGTCTGCAGAAATTTAACACGGAATCTATCTCACAAGTGAGGTACCCGACTGAACTCACAGATTTTAATGAATTTTGGATATGTTGCAAAACAAAAAATAGACACATATTTCCGTTAGCTGCCCAATCATACTTCTAAGGGTTAAAAACTCGTTTGCTTTTGTATAAAAACTTTAATTTAAGAATACGCAGGTTTAAAGTTTTCAAGAAAACAAAAATGTTGATACCCATATTAAAATGGGGTCATATTTGATTCTGAATTTGAGCTGAAAAAATTTTTTCTTCAAAAACATAAAACCAAACATCAGCTGTTTTATAGTATAATTCTCACCCTTTGATTTTATACAGGGCAAAAAGTGCAACTTTTTAGCACATTAAGAGGGCAATATTTTTAGAAAAAACACAAAACCCTTTTACATGGTAGACATTTTTTAGAAACGAACGCAAAAATGCAGTTTTAGGGCAAAAGGCAAAAAAAATTATACATTAAACATGAGATTGGGCAGCTAAAAAAAAACACGGTCTCTTAAATTTTTATTCTCTACATCATATCTAAAGTTCATTAAAATCTGGCCGTCCGGGTCGGTATATCTCGCTTGTCCAATTTTTTCTTTAGCAAAAAATATGTAGAATCTGATAGCTTTCAATGATGTCTAAAATTTGCAAAATATCAATAAAAATTCACAATATCCATTTGAAAATTAGAAAATATTTATCATTTGAAATATAGAAAATATCAAATGAAATTCAGAAAATGTCAATTAATACATATTAAGAAAATATCAATTGAAATTCAAAATATATCAATTGAAATTCACAAACGCATCATTTGTATTTCAGAAAACAACAATTGATATTCACTTAAAAAATTCAGAATATATTAATTGAAATTCAGAAAACGTTTAAAATAAATTTTAATTAATATTTTCGGAATTTCAATTGATATTTTCGGAATTTCAATTTATATTTTCAATTGATATTTTCTAAATGTCAATTGATATTTTCGGAATATCAATTGATGTTTTCTGAATTGTAATTTCTGAATTTTAGTTAATATTTTCTTATTTTTAATATTTAATATTAATATTTTCTGAATATTAAATTATATTTTAAAATGATATATTCTGAATTTCAACTGATGTTTTCTGAATTTCAAATGGAATTTCTAAAATTCTAAATTTTTGAATTTCAATTGATATTTTCTGAATAACTTTTTCCAAAGTTATTGTTTAACATTTTCTTCAAAACTTAGCACTTTGGCCTAAGTGGCTTATTGCGTTGCAAATAAATAAATAAATAAAATTAAAATTAAACTTTTAAATACAACTCTTTTAAATAACCAACAATACCTTTCCAAATCGAGTAGCTTTTATGGAAAATATAAACAAAAACAAAACCCAAAGTTTACATCCATTCATTGATTCTGTGCACGACTACAACCACCACTAAAAAGCCCACAATCAGTCAATGAGCAAACCTAAAACGAGAGCATATGAGCATGCATTTACTCTGCGAATTGTATCACTCAAGTTTTGACCAGCCAACGTAGCGCATGTATAATTTTTTAAAAAAACAAACACAAGCGGTTCTAGTGTCTTCTTATTTCGTCACAAAAAGAAAATAAACCTTTTAAAGTTTTATTAAACAAAAAATCGATAAATTTAAAACCTGAAGCAGTTAAATTAAATTAAAATTTAAATAAATTAAAATCTTCGATAAATAAGAAGTTTTAAGAAAATAATCTTTCAAAACGGGTCAACTATTAAGTTTAATTTCAACCTCATTGGCATTTATCTTCAATAGCCACCGAAAACGAAAGCTATTATTACAATTCTGGAAGATTCCACTTTTCGTTCAAACATCATCAACATCAAATTGGCTTATACCACAACAACAAACACTACGCAGCATACAAAATACCACCACCACCGACCGCACTAGCATTATGCTTCATAATAATCATAATAATGATGAGATAATAATAGCTCATCCACCCTGCCTAATAGTAGATATTCCTCATCATCCTCGTCTTTCTACTTGTCCTGCTTACTGTGATTGTGATTTTCCCAAGTGTACCGTTATAAACGATCATGGTGGTCATATACCAGATTTAGTTAAATGTCGTTGTGGTGAAGATGATCCTGCTACGCATACTCTTAAATGGCATTGGCATGATTGCTCTGAATCGGATACTATTATCAATGGTCCTGATGTTACATTCCATCCTACATATTCACAAGGTACTGCCATTGTTAGAAGTGAACAGCCATTGGCCGCTGGTATGATACACTATTGGGAAATGCGTATATTAACATCACTGGCGGGAACAGATGTGGTAAGTTTTTGTTTTTATTTATTATTATGTATAGCAAAGACCGGCATGAATATCTTGTGAAACATTCGCAAAACATTTTTTTTTTTTTTTTACAACAATAAATTTTTTTTTTGCTCCGATAATAAAAAAATATGTTAAATTTTAAAAACATAGAACAAATTATAGTTACCTATGAAAAAAGTTTGCATTTTTGAAGCAAAATAGCTTATTTTTTTTGCATCAGTATACACAAGATAATGTTTTGCAAAACATTCACGCAGAGACCATTGATGTATACATAATTTTATTTATAGATATTTTTAATTATGGTTTCGACTGTAGATAAAGAGATTTCATAATATTTATTAAATTATCTTTCATATGTTGTTTGTAAACAAATCAACATTTTTAACTCGTTAAAGCCTGCTGTCATTATATCTGTGGTCACAAGTCATAACAGCCTAAGTCTGTTTTTCAAAAATGTTAAAGAGAGCAGTTTAAAGTTTCAAATCCTCACTGAAAACTAACCCCTGGTTTCTACAACACGTTCGTCTCTACACGAACGGGTGACTACATGTATTTTGTTTTTGCATTGCATGTATTTTGTTATTGTTTTTAGACGAACGTCAAGCAAAACGTGTTCTAGAAACAGGGCGTAAAAGTCGTTTTTGTTTTTGTTTAACTTTCGTAACAAATTTAGTTACGGGCATAGCTAAAAAAAAACCCGAAAACTAAAATATGTGAGTTTAGAAAAAAAAATTTTTTTGTTGTGACCTATATTTTCCGAGTTATAGACCTCTAAAGTTTGATATTTCATTTAATGGATATATTTTTAACTTGTCATGCGTTACCGCAGCGAAACAAAATGGGTGTCATTAGAAAGCTTTTTATAGATTTTTAATTTGGTATAGAAATTTTTTAAAAAAAATAAACCCATTGCCGCCCAACTCATAATTTTCCGTTTTTCAACTGTCACTTAAAAAAAAAAAAATGTAGTTATTTCAAAGTTTTGCATATATAAGGTAGATATAAAATGACACTTAATTAAAGACAAGACTTCAAGCTTTAAGTGAAGGTATCATAGTATCCAATAGTTTCCAAAATCTATATACATACATAAAAAGAAGTGTACATTTTGATTGTCACTTCATAACTCGAGAACGGCTGCATAAAATAAAAAAACGGCTGAATACGTTTTGTAAAACATGCAATGATATGGTTTAAAAAAAAAAAATTTTAAAAATATTTTCGTTTGGTCAAGATGTGGTGATTTTTCTGAACATTAGTCATTTTCATATAAATTGTGTGAATATCAAAAATTGTTGCTTTGTTACACAGCTTTGCTTGGATACGGGTACATTCTTCTTCGAAATATCAATCCACCACGACTTTGTAACGGAACCAGACTTTCAATGAAAACAAAATTTGAAGGCAAAACAACGTTTGTTGGGTCAGCTATACCGTATAGAATAAGGTTTAAAACTTTCAGTTTTTATTAAAACTTAAAGTAATTTTTTCAATGCTGCTAATTTCCATTACTTGAAAAAATTACTGCTTTAAAGTAAACTCGTATAAAGTTCTTTCAGAAAGTCACTAACTTGACTTTGCCGAGCAAAATTTGTCTGCGTAGACGGTCTTGCTTAGGGGTTTTCTCCTCCAGCATGACCACAGCCCATCCATAAATAAGCAAAGGTTTTCTACGTAAGCGGACTTCGGCTGGGCTTAAAATAAAAAAACTCGGCCAACTTTTTATTTTTTCTTTACAGACATGACTGATTTTCGGCTAGCTCTTATCTTAAATTAATAAACAAATAAAATCTAATATGATAATATCATAATAGATTTTTGGACTTGAGATAGAACAATATTCTAACTAAATAGATGAAAATATAGAAAGTCCAAAAAACAATTTTTGTATTTTTAATAAAATTAGAACATTTTTGATATTAAATTAAAGTTTAAAGTCTTAGCTAGAATTAAATAATACATATTTTGTAACTTTACTTAAGTCAAATATCGAGAATATTTTATTTTTTTCTAAAAAGTTTAAAAACAAACTATTATAATTTGACGCTTAATGGGTTAATGGAACTAAAAGTTTTATATCTCAAATCAAGGGTGCTTCCATTAGCTTTCAAATGATATGTCGATACGATTACGCATGTAAAAGATACAAATAATTTAAAATCCAAATTTTGGTGGTCCATAACACGGAAACGGGGGTCACCGACAAAAAAAAATGTATTTTTGAGCTATTAAAAGTACTATTGATCGTGAAAACTTGGAAATAATCCAAGTTATGCCCGTAAACTAGAGTTTAGACTAACTTTCTTACAGATTCTTTGGAAACGTATTGTTTTACTTACTTCTTAAAAGTTGTTCAGTTATGTAGTCAAAAAATATAACGGAATGAATGAAAAAATGTCAAAAAGTTAAAGTTTAGTTATTATTATTTCACATGAAATAAAGTCGTTCCTCAATTTATGTTTATCAAAACTGGATATTGTAATTCGGAATAACAGTTTGAAGTTTTTCATAAATATGATGAAACTTTTTCCCTGAGTGTGCAGGTAGGCATTTCCAGAAGTCCGCTCTATACAGATGTCTACTCCTAATAAGGAAACCACCAGGCGCAAATCCAGGAAATAGGTTTTGATTGACTTTTTATCGGTTTTGCATTTTTGTATTGTAAATTATTATTTTGAGGGAGGAAATGTCCCATTTCCCTCCCCCTGGATCCGCGCCAGGGAACCACATACCAAATTTAAAGTTCAAATCAAATCAAAGAAAAAAAAAAACATTTTCTTTATTTTACGGTATAACGACCAAGTTGTTTTAGGCAATAATGAAAAAATAATGTTTCTATTTATTGTAATCTTAAATTGAGTTAGGCGGCTATGACAAGCTAAAAAGTAGAATACAAAAGCACTTTACTTGAAAAATTATGAGTTAGGCTGTTATATCAAAACAATCATCGAGAAAAATACCGTTAGCGTTTAGGTTTTTGAAGGTTAATTGAGTGTAATGCCAAAACAATCAATTATAAAAATTACTTAAGCTATTCGATTTGTAAGGGTTAATTGTCGTCCAAGAAAAGATACAAACATGAAAAATTGCCAGCAAATAGATTTATATACGCTGAACACGATGTTATTAAAAAATCAATTTTGCCCTAACTCGAGTTAGGCCGTTATAGTTTGTGAGTACTGATATGAGAACACTTACATTTTTTCAATTTTCTCTGGCTATACCTGTAATATAATTTGTTGGCTATAGCTGTAATATAATTTATAATATCACTTGATATACATTAAAATATAGAAAACTTTTTAAACATTTTTAGTAAAGAAACAATTATATATTTTTTTTTTTTTAATCAAAAATATATTTACTTAGGCACTAATTAAACCTATTAAATAAAGTTATGCAATACCGAATTTGTAAACGGATTATGCTGCTTTCCTTAGGCAATTAACAATGATTTCTTTTAACTTTTACCCGATTTTCACTCCATTTTATCATATGTTTGCATTTGTCTATCAGTATGTATTTTTTATATGTCCATTAGTATTTTATTAAAATCTCGGTCAGCTTTATATGGGTGTTAATGGGTTAATATGTTTTAAAAGTTGACTTAAGCCAAATTATGGTACTTTAATATATTTGTATGGAATCACTCTGTTACTTAATGAGACTTCACTAATTTTAGTTGGGTCTTAAATATGGGCTCTTCAGTGTATCAACATGGTATAACTCTGTTCCTTAATTCAACTTCGCTAAATAATTATTCCTTTAAGTTTGTCGTTTGAATAAAAACTATTTAATACGGTCACACTAGGAATGCTTTCTTATGTGGCCCTTAACCTGGTATTTGGGTTATATAAAAACTAAGTGGACTATTCCGAATCCCAATACATCATCTTCTAGGAAAACTCCTTGGTAATTTTTCGTCTATTGATAATTTTCTTGTGGCAACTAAAAAAGTTATATAACCATTTTCAAAACAACTTAAAACGTCCACATTAGCTCACATATAGTACCTCTAAAGTGGACCTAAAATAAAAAAACTCTAAAAGCATATACAATTTTTAGAAAATGAAGTTAAATCGACGACAATTTGTATATAAATTAAAATTTATTTTAATTTTGTTCGTTAAAAAGTTTTATGTATCGTTTAAAGCGTTAAATAAACGATATTTTTGTTGTTGTGACACATGTTTAAAAATTTGCCGAAAATAAACAAAAAAAGTTTAAATAAAACTTGGAAAAAATATCAACAACAAAAATAAAAACAAAGAGGTCCTCTTTATTTAGCAAGCATTATGAAAATTAAGTTTTTCATATTTTTTTTATTTATTATATTTTGTTATGGAATCAATTAGTTTTATTAAAATTGAGAATAAAATTCTTACCGTTTGCAAAAATCCGGCTTGGAAAATTCTTTAAAATTTGCTTGTAAATCACTTTTTATGTTAAAAGTGAAACAACATTATACTCAATAAAACCAAGAAAAACGTGGGCATTCACTTGGAAACGAATGTTTCACTTTAGCGATCAGGCCAAATTTGCGAACATTTTAATAATAAAATTTAATTTTAATTGACTACAAATTAAGGCTCAGCCACAATTGCAATAGCTTTTGTTAAGTATCTACAAAATTTCGTTTAGATCTTTAAACACAAAAATTACTTACCTTTTTTACACTAGTTTCAAATTTCGATTATTTTTCTTCAAATTTAAGAACGACCATATTTAAATGTTCTTGAATTTTAAAATTTTTTCATATTTAAGAATTTGTTACATGTTTTTTATCTCTATTTTTATGTTTTTATTTATTCTATTTGTTAATTTTTGAATTTTTAGCTTGTTTAATTTGTTTAAATTGAGTACGATGAGTTTTGATAACAAATTAACCACATTAATAGAAATGGAACTTTAAAAAAGATGACTTAAAGCTAAATATGGCCGCTTCACTGTATTTTCATACATTCGCTCATTTCTTATTTACACTTAAGGACTCCCATATTTGACTTTATTACATTTTCACCAAAAGTTTCCTTAAACCAGTTTCAGTATTAAAAAAATGTTATTATCAATACATCTTCTACAGCAAATTTGGTCTGAGGAAGGAATATTTATATTAAAAAAATCTCTCAGAATGTAGGAAACATTTGAAAAAATTGACTATAAAGCAGGTTTAAGTAATTAAGTGCCAATTTACACGACTCTTCTTTTCATGCATGTATGTAGTTCGCCCACAAACAAGACATGCATGCATGAAAAGAAGCGTCGTGTAATTTGGCTCTAAGGATTGGCATGATCGCCTCTCAGAATGTAGGAAACATTTAAAAAGTATTGAACATGTCTAAGCAACTAAGGATTGGCAAGATCAAAACTTCTTCTTATTTAAAAAATTCTCTCAAAATGTAGAAAAACGGTATTAGCTTATTTGAATAGATCGAGTTTTAAAATTTATAAATAGAGAAAAAAAAAATGTCGCGTAATATTAAATTTTAGTTAAATGAAATTAAAAGGCTCAGAAACAGGAAGATAAATACGAATTGGGATTTGGTAGTTTTTATGCAATAAAAGTCTAAGAATCAAAAAATTTCTCAAGATAGAAATCCTAGAAATTTGAAAATTCTCCACAAGTCGGTGTTTTAAAGAAAACACAAAATATATTAAACTCTAAAGCAATTATTAGAGATATTTCGAAAAAAATACAAAGTTACCAACTCAACTGTAATTTTGAAAGTCTCAGAATCTCCAACATTGACAAGTTTGAATTAAACAGTTAAAAATTTAAAAACTTGCATTGGACAGCAAACAACAAATTGAATTTTTTAATTAAAAATCCAAAAAAAAAAAAATTATGTTGTCCCAAGAATACTGAAATCTCTTCAATCTCGCCAATTTCCCTTTAAGTGAAGATAATCTGCTCCTCCTTCAGGTTTAATTTAATTTATTTGTTCATTTCGACAACCTAGCCTAAAGGCCATAATCGGTTACAAATTTCTACTAAATTATACAAAGTAAACAATAAAATGTGCGCCCGGTAGGCTAGTTGGTAGCGTGCTGGATTATCAGTGCGGGGGTCGTGGGTTCAATTCCCACCATAGGCACTGGTCTGTTTTTGCTACAACGCGCCGAAGGCCATAGTAGCTAGTGCTCGGTTAGGATAATGGTATATAATTTGTAATTATATGATTATTAATTAATAAAATAAAAAAAAAACAATAAAATTTGATAGATATAAAATAATAAAAAAAACGAGATACTAATTATAATACAATAATAATAAATATAAACAAAAAAATAAAAAGAAGTTATAAGTTTTTTTTTATTAATTAAATCCCCAAGTTTTACGAAAAAAACACGAGCAAGCCTTTGTTAAAAAACCCCATACCTAAAAAATGAAGTGTCTTGTGAAAATAATTGAAACATTTTCCTATACGTTTTAATAGAAAAATTTGTTGTACTCACGGGAAACTCTAACAAGAAAAGATCGCCCCAAAAGCAGGATAAGTTTATATTTTAATAATAAATAATCCAGAAAATATTGTTATTTCTGACTAAAAATTGAGATTTAGAAAAGACCATATACGTCTATGTGCTGGCTTTCGAGCCGTTTTCAAAACGCAAAATTTTTTGAAAACGCATCATGTGGAAATCGGTGTTCTTAAAAACGCTCGTTTTTGTATATTCTAAGTTTTGTTCCAAAGAATAAATTTACATGTCAAAAGCTTAAAAACACAATTTTAATAATCTCTGGTATTTTATAAAAAAAAAAATCTTTTTTAAAAATACATGCAATTTGAAGAGATTATTTTTATTTTTTATTTTAAATTAAAAAAGCTATTAAATGATTGCTTTTTAACTTAAAATAAATAAAAAACAGTTCAAATTTGTAATACTAAGTGTTGTTTTTATTATTTAACAAACCTTTTTAAGAAAAACTCCACATTCTATTTACTTCCGACAAGGTACAACTGCTCGATTTAAAACGAGCAAAAAAATTGCGATATCGGAATCTGGCACACCTAATCTTGTAAACTAGTTTTACTTACGCGGTTTCGTTTTCTGGCACATACACGATAGTTTCATATTTAGCCAATGAAAATATCTAGCTTTTCTAAAACTTCGGGTTCTGATGAGATCTTTAGCCAGATCGAAATATTAGTATCAACCTAGCTAATACGTTTGATTTATTTTTAACATAAAAATAATCTCGATGTATATAAAAAACAAAAAAAAACTAAAAATGTTATTTGCGCCAGAGTAATAACAAATTTTTTTTTATAAAAATAGAACATTTTTGGTCTTCAAAATTTAGTAACGTCATGATGCGTGTTAGGAAAAGACCATAGCCACGTGTTTGATTACTAAAAAGACAATAAGGGAGCAAAATTTATGATTAATATGTTTTTGTTAAAGCTCTGCCTGTTATTCTGGAGGCTCTAGATTTTCGTAAACTTCGAGTGCTGATGAGATCTTTAGCCAAATCGAAATACTAGTATCAACCTAGCTAATATGTTTGATTTGCTTTATTTTTGTAAATATACGGAGGTCGTAAGCTCGTTATAAATTAAAAATAACATACCTATAACCTCGATATATATAAAAACAAAAAACCAATAAAACTAGTTTTCTATTGTCGTTTTTCTACTAATTTTTGTGATATCCAAACTCTTAAAAAGTTTTGCCAACAAATTTCTGTTTCTTGTTCGGTTTTTAATTATAAAATATTGCTATTGCTGATTAAAATCCAGATTTAGAAAAAAGTCTCCAAACTCTCCAAAGCAGCTTTAAAAACTATTTTTTTAAACAGTTTATACAGCTGATAATATTTCTGTCTGAAATTAAGATTTAGAAAGAAATGGTTTTTATACCATAAAGCTATGAATAAATCTAATGAAAATATAAATTTTTCTTCGTTTTTTTTTTTAGCTAGACTGTTATTTTTGTAGTTGTATGCGGTATTTTTTTTGAAAAAGTCTCCGATTTGCTTTTTGGAGTTTTTTTATTTTATCTAGTAGGTTTTCATCTGGCGAATTTTATGGCTACACTGACACACTTCTCGTTTTAATAAAATTTTCCACTTTCATATCTAATAAATTGGTTATTTGACAAGCTTTTAAGCAATTCATATTAAATATTTAGGATAATGTGAGTAAAAATGCTCTGGCTGTATAACCTGTACAAAGTTTAGGTTCTTTTAAGGGATCAATTCCATAGAGTGGGCATAAGAGTAGGTAAATTTTCTATAATACCCCAAGCTTTCTTATCAGTAATTGGATTTTTTTCTATTTTGATTCAAAAAAAAAGAAATTAACAATCTTTCATACACATAAAAGTCTTTGTGATTATATATTTCTTTTTGTAAAACAAAATATTCTAAAATAATTACGAAATTTTTTAATTAATGAATCATTTAATTTTTATTGATATTTGTTTTGTGGACTTCATTATAAAGTTAAGGTTATTGATACTACAAATTGTCAACACATTAAGTATTTTTTATTCAATTGTCCAAAATAATATATATATTTTGATACTATGGCCCCAAATCTTCTTTATCAGTATAATGAAAATAAAAACTGTCTGTTACAATTTAGCAACACATGTTGAAAAAAATGTATTTGAAATATTTATAGAACTAAAGAAGGAATTAAAAACCCCAAGCTTGTCTCTAACGTCAATGTTGTTTACCTCAATGAATAGAAATATATAGGAGATGCCCGTCCAATGTCATTATATTATGTATATTGAAATTAAAATTGAAGACACTTGGTAACATGTATACTAGGGTGTCCCGTTAAAATTTTTTTTTCGAGTAATAACACTAAAATGATACATATTGAAGAGCTGAATACATCATTTTAGGATCCGACACACGATTTAAGATATCAGAAAAAAGTTGTAATACTTTTTATCACACACGACACACGATTTAAGATATCATAAAAAAGTTGTCATACTTTTTTATCAAAAATATGGCTCAAAAGTTTCGTTATGTAGAGTTTATTTTGAGAAAAATAAGATTTTTTCAAAACAGTTTTGGTACACATCAGCATTTCAAAGTTTTCAGCATATGTATATATGATAATTGTAATTATTTAGGACTTTTTCACAATAAGTCTTAAATGGCACCTAACTCATTAAGACAAAATTTTTAAGCACTCTCATTTTTTTCAGAGCATGCTAAATTGTAACAACTCTGCTGGCAACTTAAGTTGCCAATGGGCATTAATGGGTTAACTAAAGGCATCATTTCAAAAAGTGTTATTTGAGTGTTTTTATACGAAATTTACGAAAATATTTAGTTATGTACTAAATTAAATCTTAAAAATGCTGCTGTGGAACAAAGTTGTTGTAAAAAAATTTATAAATATTTTTCTCATAATACGCTCTACATAACGAAACGTTTTTTGAACAAAATATACAATTTTTGATATCTTAAAACGCTTCGGAAATTAAAAAAAAGTACCCACTAAAATATTGTTATATTTTTCGTATTCACCTCTTAAATACTCATCGTTTGAGCGCTAGTAATCACGCGAATAAAAAGAGCCTTTGTCGTAAAATCAGCCTTTGTCAGAACACTCTAATGTATACTCTATAATTTAAATAATACATGTAACAACAAAGTACATTTAAATTGTAAATAGTTTTTATTTTGTTTAAATGATAAGGGAATCATGTAAAATTTATTTCCATTATCAAATACAAAGGAAATTAATAAAACATTATCAAAAAAATATATTAAATAATTTAGGTCAAAGTAATAATAAGTATTGCTGTAATACAATTGCAACTTATATATTTTTTATGAAATGATTATAAAGATCATAAAAAATCTCTACATAGACTTAAAAGAAAAATTTTCCATTGAGATATTTAAAACGGTCTTGACACAAAGTACATAAACATGATTACCTTATTGAGTTTCAATATTGTTTTTATTGAAATTGTGTACTGTGTTTTAATCATTAAGTAATAAATTGTAACCTTTCTTGTTTTTAAAATACATTCAATTTTTTAAAATAGATTATGATGAATTATGATTATTTCAATATTTCATTTATTCCAAGAAAATCAATTTTCTCAGTTACGCTGCATCATAAATCTTTGTTTATGGTTGTTGTTGTTGTTGTTGTTTTTGTTTTTAATTAATATTTTTTCCAATTTATTTTCAATATATTGTTAATTGCTAATAAAAATTAAATTTATTATTGAGTTTTGTCATTAACAGATAAACATGAGTATATTTTTAAAAAACATTTGTTTAAGGTTTTAATTATATAAATATAAGTGTAAACTTGTAAATTTGTTTATTTTTCCACAATTTGTCAAATAGAAGATAAGTTTACTTTTTTTTCTTGTATATATGATGATTACACACTTTGTTTAGCACTTTGAAAATTTTCCACAATAATGATAAAAATATACACATATTAATTCTGCAATAATTAATAGAAATGAATGAGCAAGTTTAAGAGATAAAGTTTTTAACATATCAAAATCAATTAAAAATCTTAAGTCATTGTTTTTTATCAAATATCAAAAAAAGGTATTTAAAAAAATTCTTTAGGCTCAAAAATTATTTTTTGAGCACAATATATTCAAATTCAACTATATTTCTTAGTCAATTACGGATTTAATAATTTTGTTCAAATTTTTGTGTCTCTTCAAAAAATTATTAATTTTTGACAATCAAATTGTTAAATTTTCAAAAATATGTGCTTTTTTTGTTTTATTTTCGACTCATAGAACAAGAACACAACCCTTAAAAAGATATCCTAATTTTTCTGGCTGAGTTTTTCATTGTTTTTGTGCAATAAATTTTCTAGGAATATGCAAATTTTTAAATATTTTTGACAAAAAAAATTTATTTCTACTAAAGCTCTTAACCTTTTTTTTTTTTTCAAATTGTGCTATTCCTTTGACAAGACCACTTTTTTTTTTGAGTTCATTTTTCAAGAGACTTTTATGATTAAAATATAATTTTCAAATCGAAGGCTATTCTCTTTAACTATTTTTGAACAAAACTTTTTAAAGTATGTATGTACCCTGCAGGAAATGTCAATAGTGAAGAAGTATTGATTCACTATTGACTGTGTCACCAGTACTACTAACCAAATATTCCCCAGGCAATGTAATTTGCTATAGACATTTAACATGTACGTGTCATTGAAAATCACTAGTGACATTAGAACTATTGACTAGGTAGTGAGTAGGTAGTTCTTATGGGACCATATGTAGACATTGGAACCAAAGATTCACTAGTGACTAGGTAGTTCTTATGGCACCATATGTAGACATTAGAAACATAGATTCACTAGTGACTAGGTAGTTCTTATGGGTCCATATGCAGACATTGGACTAAAGATTCACTGGTGACTCGATAGTTCTTATGGGACCACATGAAGACATAAGAACCATAGATTCACTAGTGACTAATTAGTTCTAATGGGACCATATGTAGACATTATAACCAAAAATTTACTAGTGAGTTAATAAAGTAAAAAGTGTAGACGCTTAGTTGACAATGTCAACAAAATAGTAGACAAACGTGGAGACTTGGAGACACTTGACCCCAAGCTTCCTGCAGGGTATATTAGAAAATTTATACAAACAGTTTTATGCGATGTTGAAAGTGTTTTTTGATCTTTTATTTGTTTTTAAATTAGTGCTTTGGCCAAAAGTCCACAGATTTTATCTCATCTACAACGTATCCAAATTTCAATAAAAACTGGGTCTCGGGTTTCCTTTTGCTAGAAATTGACTGCATATAAATCGGCGTCAAAAGTCATTATTTTTGATCGAAGAGGTCGTTTCTGTAAGCGTTTTTGTACCCTTGCTTACCTGCTGCATTCGCTCAACGTACAAGGAAAATCGTATTCTAGGGATAAAATAAGAAACTTTGCCGAATGAACCATACCTCTAAAACGAATTCTGATGTCCCGACTTTTGACCCGTAGGTCAAATTTTGAAAAATCCCACTTTGACCCATTTAGAGTGCCCCAATCGAATCCAACCCAATCGAATATAATTTATACATTCATCTGCTAGAGCATCTTCCGGAGAAGAAATAGAGAAACTAATCTTGGAAAGACTCCTCCTACTTTCTGAAATATCTCTATCCCGAGATTTGTACATTTTGCTATAAAAACACGGCTAAAAAAGACCTCTTTCAACTTAAATTTAAACCCCTCGCCTAGAATGATGATTTATGCATTAACCTGCTAGCGCGTCTCCCGGAGAAGAAGTTGCTCCCATAATCTTGGAGAGATTCCTCCTACTTTCTGAAATATCAAAGTGGGCTTTTTTAAAATTTGACCCTACGGGTCAAAAGTCGGTGCATCAGAATTCGTTTTAGAGGTATGGCTCCTTCGGCAAAGTTTCTTATGTTGATCCCTAGAATACGATTCTCCTTGTACGTTGAGCGATTTTTTTGCCTCCCTAGCAAATCGACCAGCCCTAATATATTTATATATTTTTTTTTTGGCCTGGATACAAAAATTTAATAAATAAAAAAATAAATAGATTAAAGCATCTTTTAAATTATTCAAGTTTTTAACATAAAGTGTATTTTCATATTCGTTATATTCATTTGAATTTATCTGAGATTTTCTAATATTTTTGCCAAATTATGTGCTAGGTAGCGCCATTAAATCTAAATATGTAGTCATTTTGGCTGCATTCTGTCTATTTTCACAAATTAATTCTGTAGACATGCCAACAAATTCCCCCCAAAAAAAATGACATCACAATGTAGATTGAAGTGTGCCGCTTTCGGAAATAATTTGGCATAATTTTAAAATTTATTTTAAAATTTATAAACAACACACAAGTACCGAAATAAACAATGCACAATATATACAATTGTTTTACAAATCTTGTCATAATCTTTTTTCGTCAACTAAATTTACATGTAATTTTATATGACAATAAACAACGAAACTAAAAAACAACCCACCCGGCTTTACGACAACTTAACTGAAGTGTATTGTTCTGTTTGGTTACTGATGATCACTCGTCGTTCACGTGCAGTTTTAACTACAATGGCTACGTTTATACAACAAAACTTGGGGGCTTTTGCTCATAAGGTTGTATTTTTTTCGCTGTAAAGTCCATATCATTCTTACAGTTTATTAACTATCCATGCTTTAGATAAAGTTAGGGCATTAAAAATAATCAACCGCAGTATTAAATGTTATATGGGGGTTTTACAGATGAAGGCACTAGCATGAAATTTCCATAAATCATTAGTATTTTATTATTTAAAACTTGCCATAGAAATCGTAATTGAGATACGATTGACATTTTAATTTTAATAAATTGTGGGAAATTAATTTGCTATATATAGTTTAAATTAAGTGAAGAATAATTTGAATAACAATTAATTTATAAATTTTTATTATACAACGTGCACTCAGAAAAATTATGAAATTATAAAAAGTCTGTAATAGAACTGACAAAAGCTTTTGCATTTTACTAAAAGTTAATTTAAGAAGTTATTTCTGTTTTGATAATTAACTAATAAAACGATTGTGTGAAGTAAAAAGTAGATTTTAAAGTTACTTAATATCAGTTATTCGTGTAGTAAACGTTTATAGTTATTTTTTAAGCGTAATTGCAGTTGTTTTTACTGTGAAAATATAAAAACATATTTTACATACGTTACTAACGCAAACTACTAATAGCTAGTTTCCGACCGAACAGTTCGGCCAGAAAATGCATTTGGTCTGTATTCGGTATTTTAAAGCATTATGGACAAATTTGGCGGATGGAAAAATGTTTATTGGACTGATTAGATGCTATTTTGAGTGTCAGATTTGAAGAAAAGTCTGTAATTAAGCAATGAATTCACTGTTCGCGCTTTTCTCTTAAATTTTATACACAAAATCAAATTAAATCGGCTCAACAAACATGTTTCCAATACCAAAATTTGTCATCATTGCCTCTAGATATCAAAAAACCGACAAAATATATATTTTTGGTCGAACTGTTCTGTCGGACACTACTAATAGCATTTGCAGTTATTTTAATTACTATTTTTTATCGACATTATTTTGTAAATGTATCTCCAAACAATAAAACCGTAATAACTGGAAACAATTATTGCTGTAGAAATGCTTGAATAGTAAATTTCTTATTTATATAATGCAAAAAAAAAGAAAATAACATAAAATTAGTTGTTTCTACAAATTATATAAATTTTTGTAGTGAACAACTCGGAGTTGTTTTCTTAAGAAATCGTTAGTGGGCTGGCATAGTCGGATCCAGAGTCCGTTTCCGTACCGTTTTCCGGATCAGTATACGGACCAGAAAACGGATTAAAAGGAACATCGAATACGGATTCGAATCCGTTGCAAGTCCGTCAATGACGGACCGTTTACGGACCGTTGGGTCGTGTTAAAAACTGACTCAAATCCGTTTAAAGTCCGTCAAATACGGACCGTTTCCGGACCGTTTTGTCGTGCTGAAAACGGATGATTCCGTTTTTTAAAGATATAAAACGGACATAATCGGATCGTTGAAAATACTTATTTGGTCCGTATTCCAACCATTTTTTTACAAAAAACTCAATGGATTTTATTTTTTTTTTATACATTTATTAATTTATTTGAAAAAATATTAAAATATACTTCATTTAACTTTAATTAAATACGAAATTCGCCACAGCTACTTTTTGTATCCAGCTTAGCAGCATCACGGAACATTTGTGGTCGATAATATTCAAAATCTAAAAGGAAAAAAAAATTTATTATTTTAGTTTCAAGAGATAGTAAGAGTTTTCTTGGAATATATTTTTTTTATTTAAAAAAAAAAATTGATACTTACTTTTTCGATGCAGTTTTTTGTTTCCACCAAGAGCATCATTGTTAGTTTGTGGCCCATTATTGAATCAGATATCTACATGTAAAAAATATTAAGTGGGGTTTAAAAACGATGGATTCTATGAACAAATATATTTTTGTTTGCAATCTCATTTGAGCGTTTTAAATTATATAAATACTTACTATCTAACGTATGCAATGCATATTATGCATGCTATCTGAATTTATTTGGCGCCCCGATCTTTTATATTATTTTAATTAATTTTATTTTAATAAAACAAATTGAAAAAAATTGTTACCGATTGTGACTGACTTGAAACGGATGAAAATCGGTGAAGTCCGTATTAAACGGCACGAAAACTGATATCCCCAAACGGACTAAAAACGTGTTTTCGAAAATCCGATTAAACGGTCCGAAAACGTACCGTAAACCCCGGATTCAAGAATCCGTACATGCCGGAGAGTCCGTAAAAATGTTTCTTGGGTACATTTGATAATTATTTTTTTAATAGTTAAAAATCATTTTTATTATAACTAACACAATTCTTCAAGTTTTAAAAAAAATTTTGATACCAATAAATAATACCGGTCTTGTAACTCTTATCAGTTTCATTTGTGATTTACATAGTATCAATATATTGCTTTATAAAAAAAATATATACTATTTCTAAGAGTATTTAGTAAATAAGCTTAATAGATCTTAATCCAACATTTTCATCAATCATTTTCACAACTCCATAAATAGGTAAAGTTAAGTTAGATTTCGACCAATACTACTTTCCATTAAAGTAATAAAATTGTTCATATAATTTTGTTAAACTTTTAATTTTTATTATGAAAGGTTTCATTACATGAAAAATAAACCAAGATTAACAAAAAGTTTCATAAATTTGTTATTAGGTTTTTAAGAAAACCTAATCAAATGTTCATTAAATATATGAAACTTTTTATTTAATATATGAAACTTTTCATTTCCTGAAATAATAAAAGGCTTTACAAAATTTTATGTAAAATTTTAAATCAAAATGTTAATTGCCAATTTAAATAATTTCTTAACACCAATAAAAAGCTTTATAAATTTTGCAAAACATATTTGTTATAAACTTTTTCATAAATTATGTGAAAATTTGCATCAAAATAATGAATTTTTCATTAAAATTTAAAAAATGTTCATATATTTTATTAAATAAAAAATGTTACATGAATTTGTTTCATTAAATGTGTGAACATTTCATAAATAAAAATATTGACCCACAATTTTCCAATTTTTTAATATTAATAAAAAGCTTAATAATTTTTTGTAAAACTTGTTCAGTGAACATTTTTTATTAAATGTGATAATACATTCATTAAAAAACGAAACTTTTCATTCGAATTTTTAATGATAATGTAGTTTATTTAAAGCTGATATTTTTATAAGTAAATGAAATATTTACATTCAATGTATATGCATAATGTTTCGAATTTGGAAAAGCATTTTACAAGGAACTTGGAAACCAGAAAGTAAAACGTGATAATTACTTGTGAAAAACGTGATAATTACTTGTGAAAAACGTGATAATTACTTGTGAAAAAGAGATAGGATTAAGAAGAAAAAGCATTCTAGTTGAGAAATGAATTGTGCATTGGTATTAGTTAATTCTGTCTCTTCTGATCGAAACAATACTTGTGTGTACGTAGTGTGACCAAACTCCACTTTAGCCGCAGTCATCGCTGTGTCGACCGTGGCTCAACTCGTTAAGAGGTGAGATTACGATGCATAGCTTGATGCTAAGGCAGTGAGTTCAAATCACAGTACGACACCAAAAAATAAAAAAATAAAAAAATTTCATATAGAGCAAATTAACAATATAAAATACTTTGTTCAATTGACACATAAATTACCACTGACGAGTCCCAGGAGGGGGACGAAACTGCGGCAGTCTGGTGTATCCCTTGTGTCCGTAAAATTTTTCAATAAAAATGTTTTCTTCTTCTTTCCTGTAAAGAGACTAACTAAAATAAAAACGTTCGTTTTACGAGACTTATCGTTTTTCTGGTGTTTGGAAACGCGATTCAAGCAACTACAAGAATACGGCATTGTTGTAGGCATAGACTCAAGATACTTTCACTGTAGTTGCATTATACAAAAAAAAAATCTCCCTGTTTAGCCTGCATTAAAACCGCTTTCATTGTGGTAGCATATTTAAAAACTCAAGCTTAGAAAATATGTAGTCTCCCCAAACGCTACGTCTTTACCTTCTGTCTATTTGTCTTGATTGATTGTAACTTGCTTTTATTGAGCTAAAATTAAATTAAAGCTTTTCATTTTAATAATAAACTTTTTTATTACATTAATAAACTTTTTCATTTTTTTAATCCACTTTTTCATTTTATAAATCCACTTTTTCATTATGTTAATGCACTTTTTTATTATATTAATAAATCATTTCCTAAAATATTGATATAATTTTCATAAAAACTAATTTATTGAGATTTAAAAGCTTTTTAATAATGTTAAGAAATTTTTGATTTAGTTAAGAAAATATTAAATTAATAAAAGTTTTATTGGCTGAAATTTAAAAAAAAATATCATCTTTCTGTATCGATATATTTTATACATTCTTTGTTCTTATTTCTTCCAGATGTTTGGCATAGGCACCGATAAAGTAGACATAACAGAATTTAAATTCCACTTTATCTCTGCCTTGGGTACAAACTCTCAATCATGGGGTTTCTCCTATTACGGTAAAATACATCATAATGGTGTTCATCTGCCCTATGGACAAAAATTCTCACAAGGCTGCATTGTAGGCTTACTTGTCGATCGTACACGAGGGTGAATTGGAATTTTTCCTCAATCGTCGTTCCATGGGTGTAGCATATACAAACATTCCTACCGATCCCAGTGTTAAACTATATCCTATGGTTTGTTCAACAGCAGCTAAATCCGCCATACGCCTTATAAATGCCACCTCACAATTGGAATGTTTACAGCTGAGAGCTTTTAGAGCATTATCGAAACAGCCTAAAGAATTGGAGGAATTAAGACAAATGCCCGGTTTAAAGACTATACTTAATGATTATTGGTTTTTGGCGCCACCAGTAAGATATTCACAACAATGTAAATCAAATGAATTTGATATTCTAGATGAGGCCGTATTGTCATCCAAGTCACGTTTAAGTAGAAAACAAAAGTATAAAGGTTGGTGTGTGTTAAATGTGTTTCAGGTTTTGTATATTTTTGTTCAATTTAAAGTTGAAAATTAAAAACGACAATTGTATTTTATTAATAACTTTCTTTTTATTTCAGATGATGATGCTGATATCAACGATCTCTATAGTAATGCTCATAAAATAGCATTACATCATCGTGCTGATAGTGACGATGAATTTCCAGTTAATGAATATTTTGATGAATATTTTCATTATTTATTCTAAAATTATAACCAAAAACTTATTCTCAATGTTTATGCTCCCCCGCTCTGATTATGTTGTTATTTCATCCTTAAATTTAGTTTTTCTTTTGTTTTATATGTACTTCATTGTATGAAAATTTAAATTTTCTATAATATACTCTAAATTTGTGTTCATTTTTAGCATTAATTAATTTTACTTTAAGGAGCAAATGTCCTGTAATTTTAGTTTATAGACTATAGATATTAATAATAAGAAAATTTATAATTTATTTTAAGTTTTTATTTGTTATTATTTAAAGACTTTTAAATAAAATAGACATTAATTAAACTACTTTTAGTTTTTTTTTTTTTATTTTTTAACAAAACATTTTACGACTTGAACTAGATTATTCGAGTTCAAGATCAATAGTTTGTTTTGTTTAGTATTAAAAAAACAAAGCTTTAGTTTTAATTAAAAGTAATAGTTTAAAAAAGAAATTAATGTATTCTACAAAATTTTTGAAATTTTGTTTTTAAATTACACAAATTGTCCTACTTACAGAATTATGTCGTTAAAATCAACTGAAAAAACAATTAAAATAACTGCTATTAAGTTGGTATACATAAAATTGGATTTTAATTTAAAATGCAATTGTTTTTAATTTAAAAATAAAAAACGAGCAAATACAGTAAAATTAACTAACGATACCGAAAAAAAAACTGCAAAATGTTTACTACAAAAATTGTAAAATAACTGAAACATTTTTTTTTCTACTCAAACTCACACGATTAAATTTAGATTTTACTCACACTCGCTCATGATTTACGTGAATCACGCAAATTCTCTGTGTGTAGTTATCCGTTTCAGAACAATTGACGAATTCTTGCATTAATTTGTTAGGGGATATTTGTGCATATTTTGCTCTTAATAGCATATTTTTGTATATTTTGATCTTAAGGGCATTATTTTTGATCTTTTTAGAGCAAAAGCATGTTTTTAAAACATAATTTGTGCGCCCCGGTAGGCTAGCTGGTAGCGTGCTGGCTTATCAGTGCGGGGGTCGTGGGTTCGATTCCCACCAGAAGGCAATGGTCTGGTTTCGCTCCAACGAGCCGAAAGCCGTAGTAGCTAGTGCTCGGTTAGGGTAATAGTATATAATTTGTAATTATATGATTATTAATTAATAAAAAAAAAAAAAAATCATACCGGAAAAAATCAATTGCAAAATTAATGGCAATTGTGAATGTTTAACTCAAAATTGCTCTGAAGTTGTAATTTTATTAAAAGCAAAAAAAAAATTTATTTCTTTAAATCCTACTCACGTACACTCAGGAAGATTTTTTTGCGACTTTTGTGTTCATCTATAACAATTTAGAAAATATTTAAAGCAACTCGTTTATATTGGTTTACAAAAAACTCTTCTCTTAACGATTTAAAATTCAAAAAAGTGCAATTGTGCTACTATTCGGAAACTATCTTATTTTTTCGTTTTTTGAGAAAATGAGGACCCGATTAAAAATAATTGATATGGTGCCTTCTTTGATATGTTTTGATCACGCAATTGCAATAGAACTATGGTTCTATAAATTTGTATAAGTTACGATAAATTGATATAAAGTTTGGTATATGGATCAGACTTTTGTTCTCATCTCGTAATATAAAATCATATATTATTATATTAAATTTCTTACAATTTGATGCAAAAAGTTATAATGTCTAATATTTCTTCATTCAATTTGCTACAAGAACAATAAAGATATTCAAAAAGCCAACAATTTGCTACATAAATGTGTTAAAGAAGTAAAAACCCTTTACCATTTACGAACAACTTAAAAATAGCAGAATAATGTGTTAACGTTATAAAATACGTTAACACGAACGCGATCGAATTTTCGGTTAATTAAAACTAATTAACATACGAATGCCTAGCTCGAACAAGGGTACAAGCGACAACTTTATGAAAACACATTTTTTTTTGCATAATACTACATTTTAGCCATAAACACATCATCCTGTAAACAAATATTGCAAACATTTTTTATGAGTTTTAACCCTTTGTAGCCCATGAACTTAAAAATTAAAAAATTTTTTGGTACGGGAAAGGTTAAGCTAAATAAAAAAATCGTATTACTTAGAAATTAAAAAATATCCTTTATTTATTATTTATTTGACATTTTAGGGATTGTGACATTACTGTTACATAACATAAAAATATAATTTTTTCATGTAAAAATGTAAAAATATGCATTGTATACAATAAGTAAAAAATATTATTCACAGGTTTTCATAAAAACAACTCAACTTTTTGCACTTTTTGTATTTTTTTATAAAATTTTAAATTTACACGTGTTCAAACTTGTCACTATTCGTATTATGCAAACTTCAAACTGACGGAAGTCAAAAAATAACGCCATCTATGATATTTTTTGGTACTATTTATGGTACTATACTGATCAGTGGTATGTCACAGTTGGGTGACACAAATTTGAGCAAGCTAGATAAATTCAGTATGTATTATTTCGGGGTTTTTGGGGTAATGTTACATGAGGCTATAAAGGGTTAACCTTTTTTTTTCTTCCAATTAACGATTTCAGCTTCTTGAATTTCAAATTAAGTTCTGTTTCCTTCATTTGTGTTTTCTTCATTTTGATATGAGCCGACCATCTAAGTTTCGCATCAAGCGTCATTCCAAGATATTTTGCGCAGTTGGCATATGGGACTGTAGAGTTTGATATTTTAATTGGTTTATACGAAATTTGTTTATTGGTAAAATTAACATGGGTTTTTCGCAAATTAAAAAAAGAATATGCCGCCAAAAAGTCGTGGATCATTTTTTTTCTTTCTTGAGTCCTATTTTCATCCATACATGATCTAGAAACTAAATCCGCTATCATATTAGAGTTACCACAAAATTGCATTTATATATATTCCAGAGCACCGTGTAAAACGCATCTAATCTGCAAAAATCTAAATTGTTTACATACAAAGATCATGTACTTGGCAAAAGAAAAAATTTGATACCGATATTACCCTATTTAAAACGAAGAGTTACCACCCCATTGCATTTTTGTCAAAACGCGAACTAGCACAAATTTCAAAAAAAGCTGAGACCCGTATTTAATTAAATCGACTAAAGATTAAAATCTGTTAATTTGGCATTTTTATTACAAACAACCCCGAAAAAAAATTCAAAAACCGTTTTTTTTACAGAATATCCTTAAAAAAAGGACATGGATGATCGTCCTTGGAAAAATTGTATATACAGTTGTACGAGCCTTAAAAAAACCTTTCTTATGATACCCATATTGTATATGTTGGTAAGGAAACAGTTTCTTAAATTAACAAAACATGCAAAAATGGACCCTTTTTCAAAATGGTCCAGCTCACGACAGGTCAAAGCTAGAGCCGAAATATTTTAGATGTCATAATAAAAAATACCAATGTTCATTTTGAGGGGGGTACACCTTGCATGAATTTCGCTTCCATACAACTTGAGTCGCTCTAATGTATATATCGAAGGAGAATTAGATCGGTAAAAGCTGTATAGGTAACTTAAGTGATATAGCTAAATTAAGTAAAAGTTTTTTAATTAATTTACTAATTAATTATTATTATTACTAAAATAGCTTTTTTTAAGTTTTAGCTTGAATATTTTTCGTTTTGGCTAATTTTGTGGGATCCGAAACAATAGAATTAAGAAATCAAATAGAATTTTCTAGCCAAAATTACAAAGCACACCTAAAAAGTATATCTTGGTCTGATCTTAAAAGATAACATACAATCGATAAACTAATTTTTAGCAGTGGAATACATTTTTGCACTTTCTTATCAACATAACAATAAAACATATAAAACTTTAGTTTTTTTTATATTTTTAAATAATTTTTACAAAAAGTCCCATCGAAAAAGGCCAAAAATAGATTTTTTCAAATAATTATTTGTCAAGTCTTTATAACAACTTTCTAATATTTCTTCCTTACGACTCAAGTCAAGATGTCAACTATTTGGTCGACTTTATCTTAAAGTACACAGAAGAAACTGCATTAAAAAATAATAAGAAATTAAATAGAATAAGAAATTAAAAAAAAAAAAAAAAATTATCTCCTCAGTCCGGAATTGATCTCGCAACCTTCTTATTGCAAATCCATAAACTTACCATACCACCTCAACCTCAAAATAAAAAAAAGCGAATATATGAACTTATGAGAAAGCACATAATAATTTAGATACCAATTCATTTTTATTGTGATGCAAATGCTGTTTAAAATAATTTTAATTTTTGGAAATTTTTGTTAACAATAACTTCTATGAAAGCGAAAAATGCTTTTGAAGTCAAGTTAAAGAGGTTCTTAAAGCAGTACATCCACTTTATTTTGCTGTGTACTAAACTGCGTAGTCAAAATAAAAAAAAAACCTTCGCTCTTTGCGTCGAAATTAAAAAACACATGCAGAGTGGACGTATTATACGTCTAACGCAACAGATAGAGTGTTGATAAAACGTATATATACGTCTTACGCAGCAGAGAGCTTAAAAACGTGTATGATTTTGCGGTCCAATTCCGAAAAACTAAGCAAAATAACGAAAAATTGGATGAAGGTTGTAAATATAAAAACCGTGATATTTCATAAGTTGCAAATGTAAAAAAAAATTTGTTTCCCATAAAGGTTTGTTAAAAAAGATGTGTTTCAAAGCCAGTTTTGTTTTTTTTTTGTTACCGTTGATTAGTGTAATGTTTTTTTTTTGTGCTAAACTTATGGTATAAATTAAATCGCTAAAAAGCTTAGAAAGTGAATGTCTTCAAAAAAGCTTTAATTTGATAACAAATTTCTGTATAGTTACTTTAAATTAGATTAAAATAATTCGAAAAAAACGAAAAATTGGGAAATTTTTGACTCTGCTTTGTACACAGAAAAAAAAAAATCATTCACAGAATGAATTTTTTCATAAACTGTATAAATCGAACATGATTTTTTTTCCCAAAACTTTTTCATTTATAGTATGAACTTGTTCATACATAATATGAAACCGAACCTGAATTAGTTTCCAAAAAAAACTATTCATTCGAGTTATGAATGTGTTCATACATATTACGAAACATGTTTATAATATGTATGTACCAAATGTATCTATATTATGTAATTTTCATAATAAAAAATAGTTTTTATCTATTTTCCCAATAAGGTATAAGGTTTTTTTTTTAGATTTTATATGCATAATAACTGCATTTTTATTATTATTGTTTTTAAATACAAAAAATTGAGAATAAATAAATTTAATAATGTATATAAATTACAAATTTGTTAAATAGAACAATACCACTATATCCCAGGAGAAAATACTCATGATTTCGGATCATAATTAGATGAGTTTTTTGAAGCGCTTTACTGAAATGCTGCCCCGAGGAGGAGATATCGTAATGACGAAATAATATATTTTCGATTTAGAAGCACCAAAGAGATGTTCTAAGTAGGACATCGTGAACAAAAATCATGGATTATATCAGCAACAAAGCTAGCGCTTCCACACAATTTCCATTTTCCATGAGTACAATAAAATTCACCATTTGTTTTCGATTTATGCACACTTTTTAGGTGTACTATTAAATTATTCGCTGTTGTGCGAATTTCTTTGCACATAAAACACTCCATTTTTTTATCTTTTTAAATTACCTAATGGTTAACAGCTTCTTATTTTCTTTCACAAAGCATTTATTTAACAACAAGAATTAAGAATAAATAACGATTTTTTTTATAAAAGAAAAATTTGAAACGTTTTTATTTCACAGAAAAAAAAATAAATAAATTAAAACAATTTTCTTCTGGCTTTCTAAGTTTTTAAAATCAAAAAAAAAAGAAAAAAATAAAAAAGTTCATACGTAGCATGAACTTGTTCATACATATTAAGAATTGAAATCAATGAAAGCAATTCGTTCTATTTATGAACAAAATTTTTTCTGTGTAACTTCTACACATTAGACAAAAAAAATTAATTTATGAAAAACTGGCGAACTTTCGTTTTTATTTAAAGGAAAAAATGGCTGAAACTAAAAAAAATCCATTAGTTTTTATGCCTTAAAAATATTGAGTTTGTGACAAATCTTAAATAATAAAATTCAGATAAAAACATTCAAGTACGTGTAACCTCTATGCTGCGTAAAACGTATATATACGTTTTATCAAAACTATCCTGTTGCGTAAGACGTATGTGAGTCATTCTATGTCAGACCGTACGATTTTTGATGTATCCTATGTCTTTCAAAATTTTAGTATGTATTCTTCATTAAAAAATATTTTACACGTGTTTCCAGAAAAAAATTAAACATTTTTTTCCAAAAGTTATGTGCATTTGAAAATCGTCAAAAATCTTCCGATATGACAACTTTTAAACTAATGTTTTTCTAAAACTTGTAAATGAATTTTAAAGTTTAATACCTTATATTAAATTATTTGAATCTTCTTTTTAAAAATTATTTGTTTTTTTTTTTAATTTTTAAAATTTGTTTTTTTTAGTGAATTTCTGTTTTCTACCTTCTTCAAACAAGTTGGAAAATCTGAAAAAATATGTTCTTAGAGCTCAATATAATCTTAATATTCCCTGTAAACTTCAGAATTTAAGTCGAATGGATTATACAAGGTGGCGCAAAAGGAATCCTCCTATCAGAAAAGGCTATAATGTTGCGATTGGCCAACTAATGTCATTTCTGTTTTGACATTTGTGTAAGTCAACACATGCGAAATACACGTTATAAACAATGTTACCTACACTGCCCGGAATATGTGACGTTCACAAAAAAGTATTCGTCAAAGAAAAAGGCAACACATTTAATATTAAAAAAAAATACAGTAAAACTCGCTTAAGACGAACTCGGTTAACCCTCGGTTAATACGAACTAATTTAAAAGTCCCGACGTTTTGACAACAATTTCCATATAAAATACATCTTTTAATACGAACTCGGTTAATACGAACCCTCGGTTATTACGAACTGTTTTAACGCAGTCCCAAAAACTCGTTTTCATACAAATTACCATGTTTAGTACACTCTTTATCCGTTTAATGCGATAGACCTAATATGAATTTCATATCCGTGGATGACTTTCTAGATATAGATGCTAATGTTTTGACGTCACATACTTTATCAGGTGAAGAAATATTGAAAACTGTTAATCCTCCAGATGTTGAAAAATTGTCAAGTGATATATTCGAACAAATCGTGTGCCGAAGAAGCTGACAATCATATTTTGGTAATAGAAAAACTTATAACGAATGAAATCATGAATTCAGTCATTTAGAAAAAACTAACAGATTTTTTTTAATGAAGAATTTTAATTTAATTTTTAATTGTGAATGCATGAAATGCTAATTTTATTTTTTATTTATGTAAAAATCTTGTTTTTGTTTTAATAAATACATATATTTTATCGTTAAAAAAAAACCCGCTTAATACGAACATCGCTTAAGACGAACTAATTTTTTTGGTCCCTCGAGTGCATCTTAACCGGGTTTTACTGTAATACTTTTTAACAAAAAATTGTAATAAAAAAAGAATAATGATTTTCATTTATATTTATATTTATTTACAGTTTATTTTTTAGTAAATGTTTTTTTATTTTAGTTGTAAATGTTTTTGTTTTTTTTTTTTATACAAATTACATTTTTATCTCCACTTTTATTGTTTTCTAAAAAAATAAATTAATTTTTTTTCAAGCATAAATCAAGCTGTTTTTGTTTATATTTCATTTACAGAGTTGGGTTGCCATCTACCAACGAAAAATGAGTTATTTGTATATGAAAAAAACTATCAAAAACCGAAAAGCAATATCATGGCAATCTCTACTGTTTGACATAACATAAAGCTTTACGTACTCAAACGTAAGTCAGGCGAACGAATTATAAAACTCATTTCCTTACGTATTCGTTCGGGTGCCACACGTTCGTCTGAAACTATACACGTATTGTAAAACAAGCCGATAATCTTAATGTTCCCTGTAAACTTCAGAATTTAAGTCGAATGGATTATATGTTTTCCGATTTTTTTCCATTGTAGTACCACGAAAAATTACATTTTTTACATTATATTCAAGCATGTTAACGAAAATGTTAATGCATGCATGTATGCAAAAACACACGCTTACAAATTCATATTGTTATTGAGCATTATTTGTTTTGCTTTTTCTTTGTGCCGTTATAATTTTTTTATGTTTTACTTTAAAAAAGCAATGTTGCAATGGTACTACAATGAAAAATAATCGAAAAAAATAGAATCCATTCGGCTTCCATTCTGAAATTTAATTAAATAAGCATTACTATGCATTAGTCTTAGCTTAATACAACTACAATTCCTTAATAAAACGCTTGATTTAATGGTACTCGAAACACATTTTAACAACAAAATTACTTCAAAGTCTTTAGAGATAGTTTGTACCGCAATAAAAAAAAACCTTTCAGTTGATACCAAATGTTTCTAATAATAACTTTAAATGGTACGAAATAAACCAAAAAAACGTAAAATGAGGTTATTGTTGAACCCACTTAGTAACGCCTAAACATGACATGGGCAGCTAAAAAAAACACGGGTCCTTAAATTTGTATTTTTTACAACATATCCAAAGTTCATTAAGATCTTCCAGTGCGGGTTGCGATAAATCCCTTGTAACAATAGCTAATTTAGCCTTTACGGAAACCTGTAGTGCGATTCAGTAATTTTTAGCGATCCGACAATCGCAAAATATATCGACAACTTTGGTTATTTGCTCTAACGATTAAGTGATTCACTATATACACCTTAACGATAGTCGACAACTCTATTTTTGCATTTAAAATTTTAACTTTTTCTCGATTGAATAAACAGCACAAAAATTGTTGTCGTTTAGGAACAACAACAACAGCTGACTTTAACAATAGCGAATATCGTTTAAAAATGTTAATGAAAAAAAAAAATCGTTAATTTGTTAAAATATTGTTAAAAAAAAGTTACTGAATCACACCACTAAATTAAAATTGAAGAATAATGATAACGACAATTAAAAATTTGATAATTGCAATTAAACTTGTATATAACATAATGACTTAAAGAATGTGTGTTGGGTTATTTAACACAAACCCATTATTGTAAAAATTATTTTCAAATGAGAAGGGAAAGAGAGAATAGAAAATTTATAGAGAAAGTGAAAGAGAGAATAGGAGATTTTTATTTTTCAAAATTCTCTTATATTTGCAATGAGTTTAATAAACATAAAACAAGTAGTATACCAAAGTAGTTTGTAATAGAAAGGAATGCAAATCATAGTTTCAAACCTTAATGTGAAGGAAACCACAAAATTTAGAGAATGAGTTAACAAAGAGTATTACAAAATAACACAAAAAGGGGAAGATTTTGCTAAACTCACATACCCTACTACAACAATGATTTTTTATATTGTTCGGGGCAATTTCAAAAGGAGAGGAAAGCAAATGAAGAAGTAATATAGATAACAAAAGAGTAAAGTTTGATTTAAAAAGTGTGAGTTAAATAGAGGAAAGTTTGATTTAATAAGTGTGAGTTAAAAAGGGTGTTAAACTTTGCTAACATTGTAGCAGGGTATGAGGTTGATTTGTTTCAAAGAGAAAAAACTTTGCATATTTTCGATTGTAGCTTGAGGCAGGATTTTGTTTTAAACAAGGTACATTGGCCTGCATTCTAATCCCATGTTTACATTTGCACTGAGGCAGAGTGCAACTACAGAGGCATTTTTGTTGAGTTAAAGGGAGATTTGCGTTTTAAAGGTTTATTGCGTGTGTCTGTACATTTTTGTTAGAAAGTTGTGTTGCGGTTCTTTATGGGCCAAAGTTGCAAGGTGTTTATCACAACAGTTCAGTCTTTGGGATGTAGGCAGTGGTTGATGCTTCGAATGTTAATGCCTCAATATAAGCTTTATTTGTAAGGCCACTAACATCAAATTGAGTCATAACAAGTACAAGGACATGCACTTGTCGCCACCACTTTAAAACAAAATGCAACAAACACCTCATCTCACATATCTAGATAATTGCCATCGTCGTTGACGTCGTCATCATCATTCGTATTTAGTTATTGTCGTGGTTATTGTGCCACAAGGAGTATAGGAGTTATAATCAAGTTTACACCGAGATTTTTGCAACAGTTGTATGTACTTGTGCATATAAACAAATTGGAGGAGTCAAATGTATTGTATGTCGTTGCTGCCACTGCTGCTGTGTGTTTGGTGGTACAGATGGGTTGGTTGCATGGTTTGAATATTTGTAGAGGTACACAATAACATTATAGATAGACGTGGGTTTTTGGTTGAATACTCGTGTGCCTTTTAACAGTTCTGCTTTTGTATATGGTATACTTTATGCTAAGGACGATTTCGACGACAACAATTACGACGATGATGATGATGTTGGTGATGCCTTTAGCTTGGATTTTTTTTTGTGCTTTAGTTTATGTGCCTGCCTTTTGCCTGCTTTCGACTTTGCCTTCCTGTCTGTGCTTTATTATACTACTTGTGTTTGTGTGTGTGGCACAATAACATTGACATCGAACTAGGTCGAGGACGTATTTAATTTTAGCCACCGTTACAAATACGCATAGACAGACGACACTCATATATACATTTACACCACATTTGCACGTATCCAATCTTGTTGCATCGTTTGTTTTTAATAATTCAACACTGGAAATTCCTTTCAATTATGGGCTCTTTGTAGGTTTGTATAATATCATTAATAAAAGCAATATTTAATAAGGAAATGTTCGTTAGTATGGCCCTAAAACGGGGTTTTTTATTCATTCTTGGAAAAACACCAACAAATTTGTATTTTTTCAACTCATGTCTTCCGATTTTCTACACCAAAAAGTCGAATTTGAGAAAAACGAAAATTTTTTCTTAAAATCTACATGATAAATATTTACTTTTGTTTTCCCAATAATTGCGGCATATATTCTAAACAAACCTAAACATTTTTATACTTTTATATTAATTAAATCAAAAATTCTTAACAGCAGTATTCATAAGTTTAAGTTGCACTTTCAATGTGCGCCACACACGAGTTCACAACTAGAATTTTTTAGGCTTAGTCTCTGGTTTCGAATATCTACGCATTATACAACATTAAAAAAGTAAAATTATTTAGAACAATTAAAAATAAATGGAAAAGAATAATATAACTGAAATCAGGATTAAAAAAATAATTTTACATTAAATAAATCAAATTCCTTAATTTTAACAGCTGTTGTCAAAATGACAGCAGATGTGACCAGGGTTGTACTTCGTTTAATGAATGATGTTATGAATATGAAATCCTTATTCAGTATATGTTCAGTGCCTACATTTTGCTTATAAATACGACAGTAAGTTTTTACGAAAATA